>JAJHUQ010000037.1:9075000-9077500 GCA_035773235.1 Eospalax fontanierii | reverse complement strand
CTAACCCTAACCCTAACCGAAACCCAAACCCTAACCTAACCCTAACCCTAACAATAACCCAAACCCTAACTCTAACGCTAACTCAAACCCTAACCCTAACCCTAACCCACACCCCAACCGAAACCCAAAACCTAACCGGAATCTTCACCCAAACCATGAACCTAATCGTAACTCTAACCCTAACCCAAACCCTGACCATAACCCTAACCCTAACCCTAACCCTAACACAAACCCTAACCCTAACCCTAACCCTAATCCTAAAACTAACCCAAACCCTAACACTAACCCTAACCCTAACCCAAACCATAACTCTAACCATAACCCTAACCCTAATCTTAACGCATACCAAATCCTAACACTAACCCTAACCCTAACCCTAACCCTAACTCTAACCCAAACACAAACCCTAACCCTAACCGAAACCCTAACCATAACCAGAACACAAACCCTAACTCTATCCCTAAACCTAACCCAAATCCTAAACCTAACCCTAAACCAAACGCACCCTAACCCTAACCCTAATCCAAACGCTAATCCTAACCCTAACCCTAACACTAATCCTAACCCTATCCCTAACCCAAATCCTAACCTTATCGCAAGCACTCACCCTAAACATAACCTAAACCCTAACCCTAAACCTAACACTAACCCCAAACCAAACCCCAACCCCAAACCTAACACTAACCCTAACCCTAAACCTAACACTCACCCTAACCCAAACGGAAACCCTAAACCTAAACCTAACCCTAACTCAAACCCTAACCCTAACCCTAACTCTAATACAAACCCTAACCCTAACACTAATCCTAACCCCAACCCTAACCCAAACCATAACACTAATCGTAATCGTAACCCTAAAACTAAACCTAACCCTAACCCTAACCCTAACCCTAATCCTAACCCTAAACCTAACTCTAACCCTAATTCTAAACCTAACCCTAACCCTAACCCTAAGCATAACCCATACCCTAATCCCAGGGTAGCCTTGAACTGATAATCCTCCTGCCTCACCCCCAAGAGCTGAGTTGTACTTTTTTAAGAGCAAAGATTGGATTCATCAACAATGAAAAAGGAAAATATTTTCCCTCATAGAAAACGATGTCCAAAGTAGTTTTCTAATTCAAATGTAGCTTATAGTATTAAGAATCCAATATCAAATATATGGTAATTTCTAGAAATAATGAGGTTGGTTATTTATGTAAACACGTGCAATCCTGGCAAGAGCTGCAGGACTGGGAAGCAACCTTGGCATGACTTGACCAGAGGAGGAGCACCTGCTCTGAAGCTATGATAAACAGGCAGAGCTTTGCAAGTTTGTGCTGAGTGCTATTGGTCAGTCTCCTGTCATTGGTGTCTGATGTGGGCAGGAGTGCTGACGTCACAGAATCTTGGACTAAGATTCTGGAACTTCAAGAGGCAGTGACCTGGCAAAGCATTGTTTAGGGTGTTGCTAGGTGACAAAGCCCTCTCAGATGAGTTGCTGAAACACAGAGGTTTATTGATGGTAGGCTCTAGTGTTTGGGTGACCAGTTTGGAGAGATTTAGTTGACTTTAGGTCAAAGATCTAGTGTTTGACAAAAAGAAGCAGCCAGGAGAAGATGGGAGGAGGAGGGGAGAAGGTGCTGTGTCCTGCTGGACCTGCCCAGGCCCTGCACATATAGGACCTCTACTACAACGCCTACCTCTACTAACCCTAACCCTAACCCTAACCCTAACCCAAAGTCTAACCGTAACCCTAACCGTAACCCTATCCCTAACCCTAACACTAACCCTAACCCAAATATTAACCCTAAACCTAACCCTAACCCAAACCCTAATCAAAACCTAACCCTAAACCAAAACCTAACTCTAACCCTAACCCTAACCAAACCATAACCGTAACCCTAACACTAACCCTTACAATAACTGTAACACAAATATTAACCCTAAACCTAACCGTATTACAAACCCTAACCCTAAACCTAACCCTAACCCAAACCCTAACCCTAAACCTAACCCTAACACAAAACCTAACCCTAACCCTAAACCTAATCTAAATCCAAATCCTAACCCTAAACCTAACCCTAACCCATACCCTAACCGTAACCCTAACCCTAACCCTAAACCTAACCCTAACCAAACCCTAACCCTAAACCTAACCCTAACACAAAACCTAACCCTAACCCTAACCCTAACCCTAACCCTAACCCTAACCCTAACAATAACCCTAACCCTAAGACAAACATTAACCCTAAACCTAACCCTAACCCAAACCCTAACCCTAAACCTAACCCTAACCCAAACCCTAACCCTATCCCAAAACCAAACAGTAACCCTAAGTCTAATCCTAACCCTAAACCTAATGCTAACCCAAACTATAACTCTAATCCTAACCCTAACCCAAACCCAAACCCTTACCCAAACACAAAACCTAACCCTAACCCTAACCCTAAACCTAACCCTAACCCTAACCCTAACCCTAACCCAAACACTAACCCTAACCCTAACCCTAGCCCTAACC
>JAJHUQ010000037.1:9047500-9070000 GCA_035773235.1 Eospalax fontanierii | reverse complement strand
AAACCTAAACCTAACCCAAACCCTAACTCTAAACCTAACCCTAACACAAACCCTAACCCTAACTCTTACCCTAACCTTAACCCTAACCCTAACCCAAACCCTAACCATAATACTAACATTAACCCTAACCCTAACCCTAACCCAAACCATAACCGTAAACCTAACCCTAACCTTTACAATAACTCTAACACAAATATTAACCCTAAACCTAACCCTAACCCAAACCCTAACCCTAAACCTAACCCTAACACAAAACCTAAACCTAACCCTAACCCTAACCCTAACCTAAACCCAAATTCTAACCCTAACCCTAACCCTAACCCATAACCTAACCGTAACCCTAACCCTAACCCTAACACTAACCCTAACCCAAATATTAACCTTAAACCTAACCCTAACCCAAACCCTAACCAAAACCTAACCCTAAACCAAAACCTAACCCTAACCCTAACCCTAACCAAACCATAACTGTAACCTTAAACCTAACCCTTACAATAACTCTAACACAAATATTAACCCTAAACCTAACCGTAACACAAACCCTAACGCTAAACCTAACCCTAACAAAAAACCTAACCCTAACCCTAACCCTAAACCAAACCCTATCCCTAACCCTAAACCTAAACCTAACCCTAACCCAAACCCTAACCCTAAACCTAACCCTAACACAAAACCTAACCCTAAACCTAACCCTATCCCTAACCTAAACCCAAATCCTAACCTTAACCCTAACCCTAACCGATACCCTAACCGTAACCCTAACCCTAACCCTAAACCTAAGCCTAACATAAACCCTAACCCTAAACCTAACCCTAACACAAAACCTAACCCTAACCCTAACCCTAACCCTAACCCTAACCCTAACCCTAACCCAAAATCTAACCCTAACCCTAACCCTAACCCTAACCCTAACCCAAACATTAACCCTAAACCTAACCCTAACCCAAACCCTAACCCTTTCCAAAACCAAACACTAACACTAAGTCTAATCCTAACCCTAAACCTAACCCTAACCCTAACGGAAACCATAAACATAACCATATCCCTAAACACAAGCCAACCCAAACCTTAACCCTAAACCTGACCCTAACCCTAACCCTAAAACTGAACACTAAACCTGAACATAAACCTAACCCAAACCCTAACCCTAACCTTAACCCTAACCCAAACCCTGACACTAACAGTAACCCTAAACTAAACCTTAACCCTAACCCTAACCCAAACCCTAACCCTAACCCTAACACTAATCCTAACCCTATCCCTAACCCAAATCCTAACACTAACCCTAACCCTAACCCTAACACTCACCCTAACCCAAACGGAAACCCTAAACCTAACCCTAACCCTAACTCAAACCCTAACCCTAACCCTAACTCTAATACAAACACTAACCCTAACCCTAATAGTAACCCAACCCTACCCCAAACCATAACCCTAATCCTAATCCTAACCCTAAAACTAAACCTAACCCTAACCCAAACACTAACCCTAACCCTAACCCAAACCCTAACCCTAACCCTAACCCTAACCCTAATCCAAACGCTAATCCTAACCCTAATCCTAACACTAATCCTAACCCTATCCCTAACCCAAAGCCTAAACTTATCGCAAACACTCACCCTAAACCTAACCTAAACCCTAACCTTAACCCTAACACTAACCCTAACCCAAACCCAAACCCTAATTCTAACACTAACCCTAACCCTAACCCTAACACTCACCCTTACCCAAACGGAAACCCTAAACCTAACCCTAACCCAAACCCTAACCAAAACCTAACCCTAAACCAAAACCTAACTCTAACCCTAACCCTAACCAAACCATAACCGTAACCCTAACCTTAACCCTTACAATAACTGTAACACAAATATTAACCCTAAACCTAACCGAAACACAAATCCTAACCCTAAACCTAACCCTAACCCAAACCCTAAACCTAAACCTAACTCTAACACAAAACCTAACCCTAACCCTAACCTTAACACTAACCTAAACCCAAATCCTAACCCTAACCCTAAACCTAACCCATACCCTAACCGTAACCCTAACCCTAACCCTAAACCTAACCCTAACCCAAACCCTAACCCTAAACCAAACCCTAACACAAAACCTAACCCTAACCCTTAACCCTAACCCTAACCCTATCCCTAACCCTAACCCAAACACTAACCCTAAGCCTAACCCTAACCCTAACCCAAACATTAATGCTAAACCTAACCCAAACCCAAACCCTAACCCTAAACCTAACCCTAACCCAAACCCTAACCCTATCCCAAAACGAAACACTAACACTAAGTCTAATCCTAACCCTAAACCTAACCCTAACCCTAACGGAAACCATAAACATAACCATATCCCTAAACACAACCCAACCCAAACCTTAACCCTAAACCTGACCCTAACCCTAACCCTAAAACTGAACACTAAACCTGAACATAAACCTAACCCAAACCCTAACCCTAACCTTAACCCTAACCCAAACACTGACACTAACAGTAACCCTAACCTAAACCTTAAACCTAACCCTAACCCTAACCCTAACCCTAACCCTAACCCAAATCCTAACCCTAACCCTAAACCTAACCCATACCCTAACCGTAACCCTAACCCTAAGCCTAAACCTAAGCCTAACATAAACCCTAACCCTAAACCTAACCCTAACACAAAACCTAACCCTAACCCTAACCCTAACCCTAACCCTAACCCTAACCCTAACCCAAAAACTAACCCTAACCCTAACCCTAACCCTAACTCTAACCCAAACATTAACCCTAAACCTAACCCTAACCCAAACCCTAACCCTATCCCAAAACCAAACACTAACACTAAGTCTAATCCTAACCCTAAACCTAACCCTAACCCTAACGGAAACCATAAACATAACCATATCCCTAAACACAACCCAACCCAAACCTTAACCCTAAACCTGACCCTAACCCTAACCCTAAAACTGAACACTAAACCTGAACATAAACCTAACCCAAACCCTAACCCTAACCTTAACCCTAACACAAACCCTGACACTAACAGTAACCCTAACCTAAATTTAACCCTAACCCTAACCCAAACCCTAACCCTAACCCTAACACTAATCCTAACCCTATCCCTAACCCAAATCCTAACACTAACCCTAACCCTAACCCCAACCCCAACACTCACCCTAACCCAAACGGAAACCCTAAAACTAACCCTAACCCTAACTCAAACCCTAACCCTAACCCTAACTCTAATACAAACCCTAACCCTAACCCTAATAGTAACCCAACCCTACCCCAAACCATAACCCTAATCCTAATCCTAACCCTAAAACTAAACCTAACCCTAACCCAAACACTAACCCTAACCCTAACCCAAACCCTAACCCTAACCCTAACCCTAACCCTAACCCTAATCCAAACGCTAATCCTAACCCTAACCCTAACCCTAACTCTAAACCTAAACCTATCCCTAACCCAAAGCCTAACCTTATGGCATACCCTCACCCTAAACCTAAGCTAAACCCTAACCCTAACCCTAAGACTAACCTTAACCCAAACCCAAACCCTAATCCTAACACTAACCCTAACCCTAACCCTAACACTCACCCTTACCCAAACGGAAACCCTAAACCTAACCCTAACCCAAACCCTAACCCTAACAATAACCCTAACCCTAACCCTAACCCTAACCCTAACCCTTACCCTAACCCTAACCCTAACCCAAAACCTAACCCTAAACCAAAACCTAACTCTAACCCTAACCCTAACCAAACCATAACCGTAACCCTAACCTTAACCCTTACAATAACTGTAACACAAATATTAACCCTAAAACTAACCGAAACACAAATCCTAACCCTAAACCTAACCCTAACCCAAACCCTAACCCTAAACCTAACTCTAACACAAAACCTAACCCTAACCCTAACCCTAACACTAACCTAAACCCAAATCCTAACACTAACCCTAACCCTAACCCATACCCTAACCGTAACCCTAACCCTAACCCTAAAGCTAACCCTAACCCAAACCCTAACCCTAAACCTAACCCTAACACAAAACCTAACCCTAACCCTAACCCTAACCCTAACCCTATCCCTAACCCTAACCCAAACACTAACCCTAAGCCTAACCCTAACCCTACCCCAAACCATAACCCTAATCCTAATCCTAACCCTAAAACTAAACCTAACCCTAACCCAAACACTAACCCTAACCCTAACCCAAACCCTAACCCTAACCCTAACCCTAACCCTAATCCAAACGCTAATCCTAACCCTAATCCTAACACTAATCCTAACCCTATCCCTAACCCAAAGCCTAAACTTATCGCAAACACTCACCCTAAACCTAACCTAAACCCTAACCTTAACCCTAACACTAACCCTAACCCAAACCCAAACCCTAATTCTAACACTAACCCTAACCCTAACCCTAACACTCACCCTAACCCAAACGGAAACCCTAAACCTAACCCTAACCCAAACCCTAACCAAAACCTAACCCTAAACCAAAACCTAACTCTAACCCTAACCCTAACCAAACCATAACCGTAACCCTAACCTTAACCCTTACAATAACTGTAACACAAATATTAACCCTAAACCTAACCGAAACACAAATCCTAACCCTAAACCTAACCCTAACCCAAACCCTAAACCTAAACCTAACTCTAACACAAAACCTAACCCTAACCCTAACCTTAACAATAACCTAAACCCAAATCCTAACCCTAACCCTAAACCTAACCCATACCCTAACCGTAACCCTAACCCTAACCCTAAACCTAACCCTAACCCAAACCCTAACACTAAACCAAACCCTAACACAAAACCTAACCCTAACCCTTAACCCTAACCCTAACCCTATCCCTAACCCTAACCCAAACACTAACCCTAAGCCTAACCCTAACCCTAACCCAAACATTAATGCTAAACCTAACCCCAACCCAAACCCTAACCCTAAACCTAACCCTACCCCAAACCCTAACCCTATCCCAAAACGAAACACTAACACTAAGTCTAATCCTAACCCTAAACCTAACCCTAACCCTAACGGAAACCATAAACATAACCATATCCCCAAACACAACCCAACCCAAACCTTAACCCTAAACCTGACCCTAACCCTAACCCTAAAACTGAACACTAAACCTGAACATAAACCTAACCCAAACCCTAACCCTAACCCTAACCCTAACACTAATCCTAACCCTATCCCTAACCCAAATCCTAACACTAACCCTAACCCTAACCCTAACCCTAACACTCACCCTAACCCAAACGGAAACCCTAAAACTAACCCTAACCCTAACTCAAACCCTAACCCTAACCCTAACTCTAATACAAACCCTAACCCTAACTCTAATAGTAACCCAACCCTACCCCAAACCATAACCCTAATCCTAATCCTAACCCTAAAACTAAACCTAACCCTAACCCAAACACTAACCCTAACCCTAACCCAAACCCTAACCCTAACCCTAACCCTAACCCTAACCCTAATCCAAACGCTAATCCTAACCCTAACCCTAACCCTAACACTAATTCTAACCCTATCCCTAACCCAAAGCCTAACCTTATCGCAAACACTCACCCTAAACCTAACCTAAACCCTAACCCTAACCCTAACACTAACCTTAACCCAAACCCAAACCCTAATCCTAACACTAACCCTAACCCTAACCCTAACACTCACCCTAACCCAAACGGAAACCCTAAACCTAACCCTAACCCAAACCCTAACCCTAACAATAACCCTAACCCTAACCCTAACCCTAACCCTAACCCTAACCCTTACCCTAACCCTAACCCTAACCCAAAACCTAACCCTAAACCAAAACCTAACTCTAACCCTAACCCTAACCAAACCATAAACGTAACCCTATCCTTAACCCTTACAATAACTGTAACACAAATATTAACCCTAAACCTAACCGAAACACAAATCCTAACCCTAAACCTAACCCTAACCCAAACCCTAACCCTAAACCTAACTCTAACACAAAATCTAACCCTAACCCTAACCCTAACACTAACCTAAACCCAAATCCTAACACTAACCCTAACCCTAACCCATACCCTAACCGTAACCCTAACCCTAACCCTAAACCTAACCCTAACCCAAACCCTAACCCTAAACCTAACCCTAACACAAAACCTAACCCTAACCCTAACCCTAACCCTAACCCTATCCCTAACCCTAACCCAAACACTAACCCTAAGCCTAACCCTAACCCTAACCCAAACATTAACGCTAAACCTAACCCAAACCCAAACCCTAACCCTAAACCTAACCCTAACCCAAACCCTAACCCTATCCCAAAACCAAACACTAACCCTAAGTCTAATCCTAACCCTAAACCTAACCCTAATCCTAACGCCACCCACAAACAGAACCCTATCCCTAAACACAACCCAACCCAAAACTTAACGCTAAACCTGACCCTAACCCTAACCCTAAAACCGAACACTAAACCTGAACATAAACCAAACCCAAATCCTAACCCTAAACCTAAACCTAACCCAAACCCTGACACTGACAGTAACCGTAACCTAAACCTTAACCCTAACCCTAACCCAAACGATAACTCTAATCCTAACCCTAACCCAAACCCAAACACTAACCTAACCCTAACCCTAACAATAACCCAAACCCTAACCCTAATGCTAACTCAAACCCTAACCCTAACCCTAACCCACACCCCAACCCAAACCCAAAACCTTACCTTAACCTTCACTCAAACCATGAACCTAATCGTAACCCTAACCGTAACCCAAACCCTGACCATAACCCTAACCCTAACCCTAACCCTAACACAAACCCTAACCCTATCCCTAACCCTAACCCTAACCCTAACCCAAACCCTAACTCTAACCCTAACCCTAACCCAAATCCTAACCCTAACCCTAAACCTAACCCATACCCTAACCGTAACCCTAACCCTAAGCCTAAACCTAAGCCTAACATAAACCCTAACCCTAAACCTAACCCTAACACAAAACCTAACCCTAACCCTAACCCTAACCCTAACCCTAACCCTAACCCTAACCCAAAAACTAACCCTAACCCTAACCCTAACCCTAACTCTAACCCAAACATTAACCCTAAACCTAACCCTAACCCAAACCCTAACCCTATCCCAAAACCAAACACTAACACTAAGTCTAATCCTAACCCTAAACCTATCCCTAACCCTAACGGAAACCATAAACATAACCATATCCCTAAACACAACCCAACCCAAACCTTAACCCTAAACCTGACCCTAACCCTAACCCTAAAACTGAACACTAAACCTGAACATAAACCTAACCCAAACCCTAACCCTAACCTTAACCCTAACCCAAACACTGACACTAACAGTAACCCTAACCTAAACCTTAAACCTAAACCTAACCCTAACCCTAACCCTAACCCTAACCCTAACCCTAAAGCTAACCCATACCATAACCGTAACCGTACCCCTACGCCTAAACCTAAGCCTAACATAAACCCTAACCCTAAACCTAACCCTAACACAAAACCTAACCCTAACCCTAACCCTAACCCTAACGCTAAGCCTAACCCTAACCCAAAAACTAACCCTAACCCTAACCCTAACCCTAACTCTAACCCAAACATTAACCCTAAACCTAACCCTAACCCAAACCCTAACCCTATCCCAAAACCAAACACTAACACTAAGTCTAATCCTAACCCTAAACCTATCCCTAACCCTAACGGAAACCATAAACATAACCATATCCCTAAACACAACCCAACCCAAACCTTAACCCTAAACCTGACCCTAACCCTAACCCTAAAACTGAACACTAAACCTGAACATAAACCTAACCCAAACCCTATCCCTAACCTTAACCCTAACACAAACCCTGACACTAACAGTAACCCTAACCTAAATTTAACCCTAACCCTAACCCAAACCCTAACCCTAACCCTAACACTAATCCTAACCCTATCCCTAACCCAAATCCTAACACTAACCCTAACCCTAACCCTAACCCTAACACTCACCCTAACCCAAACGGAAACCCTAAAACTAACCCTAACCCTAACTCAAACCCTAACCCTAATCCAAACGCTAATCCTAACCCTATCCCTAACCCAAAGCCTAACCTTATCGCAAACACTCACCCTAAACCTAACCCAAACCCTAACCCTAACCCTAACCCTAACCCTAATCCAAACGCTAATCCTAACCCTAACCCTAACCCTAACACTAATCCTAACCCTATCTCTAACCCAAAGCCTAACCTTATCGCAAACACTCACCCTAAACCTAACCTAAACCCTAACCCTAACCCTAACACTAACCTTAACCCAAACCCAAACCCTAATCCTAACACTAACACTAACCCTAACCCTAACACTCACCCTAACCCAAACGGAAACCCTAAACCTAACCCTAACCCAAACCCTAACCCTAACAATAACCCTAACCCTAACCCTAACCCTAACCCTAACCCTTACCCTAACCCTAACCCTAACCCAAAACCTAACCCTAAACCAAAACCTAACTCTAACCCTAACCCTAACCAAACCATAACCGTAACCCTAACCTTAACCCTTACAATAACTGTAACACAAATATTAACCCTAAACCTAACCGAAACACAAATCCTAACCCTAAACCTAACCCTAACCCAAACCCTAACCCTAAACCTAACTCTAACACAAAACCTAACTCTAACCCTAACCCAAACACTAACCTAAACCCAAATCCTAACACTAACCCTAACCCTAACCCATACCCTAACCGTAACCCTAACCCTAACCCTAAACCTAACCCTAACCCAAACCCTAACCCTAAACCTAACCCTAACACAAAACCTAACCCTAACCCTAACCCTAACCCTAACCCTATCCCTAACCCTAACCCAAACACTAACCCTAAGCCTAACCCTAACCCTAACCCAAACATTAACGCTAAACCTAACCCAAACCCAAACCCTAACCCTAAACCTAACCCTAACCCAACCCCTAACCCTATCCCAAAACCAAACACTAACCCTAAGTCTAATACTAACACTAAACCTAACCCTAATCCTAACGGAACCCATAAACATAACCCTATCCCTAAACACAACCCAACCCAAAACTTAACCCTAAACCTGACCCTAACCCTAACCCTAAAACCGAACACTAAACCTGAACATAAACCAAACCCAAATCCTAACCCTAAACCTAAACCTAACCCAAACCCTGACACTAACAGTAACCATAACCTAAACCTTAACCCTAACCCTAACCCAAACGATAACTCTAATCCTAACCCTAACCCAAACCCAAACACTAACCTAACCCTAACCCTAACAATAACCCAAACCCTAACCCTAATGCTAACTCAAACCCTAACCCTAACCCTAACCCACACCCCAACCCAAACCCAAAACCTTACCTTAACCTTCACCCAAACAATGAACCTAATCGTAACCCTAACCGAAACCCAAACCCTGACCATAACCCTAACCCTAACCCTAACCCTAACACAAACCCTAACCCTATCCCTAACCCTAACCCTAACCCTAACCCAAACCCTAACTCTAACCCTAACCCTAACCCAAATCCTAACCCTAACCCTAAACCTAACCCATACCCTAACCGTAACCCTAACCCTAAGCCTAAACCTAAGCCTAACATAAACCCTAACCCTAAACCTAACCCTAACACAAAACCTAACCCTAACCCTAACCCTAACCCTAACCCTAACCCTAACCCTAACCCAAAAACTAACCCTAACCCTAACCCCAACCCTAACTCTAACCCAAACATTAACCCTAAACCTAACCCTAACCCAAACCCTAACCCTATCCCAAAACCAAACACTAACACTAAGTCTAATCCTAACCCTAAACCTATCCCTAACCCTAACGGAAACCATAAACATAACCATATCCCTAAACACAACCCAACCCAAACCTTAACCCTAAACCTGACCCTAACCCTAACCCTAAAACTGAACACTAAACCTGAACATAAACCTAACCCAAACCCTAACCCTAACCTTAACCCTAACCCAAACACTGACACTAACAGTAACCCTAACCTAAACCTTAAACCTAACCCTAACCCTAACCCTAACCCTAACCCTAACCCAAATCCTAACCCTAACCCTAAAACTAACCCATACCCTAACCGTAACCCTAACCCTAAGCCTAAACCTAAGCCTAACATAAACCCTAACCCTAAACCTAACCCTAACACAAAACCTAACCCTAACCCTAACCCTAACCCTAACCCTAACCCTAACCCAAAAACTAACCCTAACCCTAACCCTAACCCTAACTCTAACCCAAACATTAACCCTAAACCTAACCCTAACCCAAACCCTAACCCTATCCCAAAACCAAACACTAACACTAAGTCTAATCCTAACCCTAAACCTATCCCTAACCCTAACGGAAACCATAAACATAACCATATCCCTAAACACAACCCAACCCAAACCTTAACCCTAAACCTGACCCTAACCCTAACCCTAAAACTGAACACTAAACCTGAACATAAACCTAACCCAAACCCTAACCCTAACCTTAACCCTAACACAAACCCTGACACTAACAGTAACCCTAACCTAAATTTAACCCTAACCCTAACCCAAACCCTAACCCTAACCCTAACACTAATCCTAACCCTATCCCTAACCCAAATCCTAACACTAACCCTAACCCTAACCCTAACCCTAACACTCACCCTAACCCAAACGGAAACCCTAAAACTAACCCTAACCCTAACTCAAACCCAAACCCTAACCCTAACTCTAATACAAACCCTAACCCTAACCCTAATAGTAACCCAACCCTACTCCAAACCATAACCCTAATCCTAATCCTAACCCTAAAACTAAACCTAACCCTAACCCAAACACTAACCCTAACCCTAACCCAAACCCTAACCCTAACCCTAACCCTAACCCTAACCCTAATCCAAACGCTAATCCTAACCCTAACCCTAACCCTAACACTAATCCTAACCCTATCCCTAACCCAAAGCCTAACCTTATCGCAAACACTCACCCTAAACCTAACCTAAACCCTAACCCTAACCCTAACACTAACCTTAACCCAAACCCAAACCCTAATCCTAACACTAACCCTAACACTAACCCTAACACTCACCCTAACCCAAACGGAAACCCTAAACCTAACCCTAACCCAAACCCTAACCCTAACAATAACCCTAACCCTAACCCTAACCCTAACCCTAACCCTAACCCTTACCCTAACCCTAACCCTAACCCAAAACCTAACCCTAAACCAAAACCTAACTCTAACCCTAACCCTAACCAAACCATAACCGTAACCCTAACCTTAACCCTTACAATAACTGTAACACAAATATTAACCCAAAACCTAACCGAAACACAAATCCTAACCCTAAACCTAACCCTAACCCAAACCCTAAACCTAACTCTAACACAAAACCTAACCCTAACCCTAACCCTAACACTAACCTAAACCCAAATCCTAACACTAACCCTAACCCTAACCCATACCCTAACCGTAACCCTAACCCTAACCCTAAACCTAACCCTAACCCAAACCCTAACCCTAAACCTAACCCTAACACAAAACCTAACCCTAACCCTAACCCTAACCCTAACCCTATCCCTAACCCTAACCCAAACACTAACCCTAAGCCTAACCCTAACCCTAACCCAAACATTAACGCTAACCCTAACCCAAACCCACACCCTAACCCTAAACCTAACCCTAACCCAAACCCTAACCCTATCCCAAAACCAAACACTAACCCTAAGTCTAATCCTAACCCTAAACCTAACCCTAATCCTAACGGAACCCATAAACATAACCCTAGCCCTAAACACAACCCAACCCAAAACTTAACCCTAAACCTGACCCTAACCCTAACCCTAAAACCGAACACTAAACCTGAACATAAACCAAACCCAAATCCTAACCCTAAACCTAAACCTAACCCAAACCCTGACACTAACAGTAACCGTAACCTAAACCTTAACCCTAACCCTAACCCAAACGATAACTCTAATCCTAACCCTAACCCAAACCCAAACACTAACCTAACCCTAACCCTAACAATAACCCAAACCCTAACCCTAATGCTAACTCAAACCCTAACCCTAACCCTAACCCACACCCCAACCCAAACCCAAAACCTTACCTTAACCTTCACCCAAACCATGAACCTAATCGTAACCCTAACCGTAACCCAAACCCTGACCATAAACCTAACCCTAACCCTAACCCTAACACAAACCCTAACCCTATCCCTAACCCTAACCCTAACCCTAACCCAAACCCTAACTCTAACCCTAACCCTTACCCAAACCCAAACCCTAACCCTAAACCTAACCCTAACAAAATACCTAACCCTAGCCCTAAACCTAAATCTAAACCTATCCCTTATCCTAGACCTAAATCTAACCCAAACCCAAATCCTTACCCTCTACCTAACCCTAACACAAAACCTAACCCTAAACCTAACCCTATCCCTAACCTAAACCCAAATCCTAACCTTAACCCTAACCCTAACCGATACCCTAACCGTAACCCTAACCCTAACCCTAAACCTAAGCCTAACATAAACCCTAACCCTAAACCTAACCCTAACACAAAACCTAACCCTAACCCTAACCCTAACCCTAACCAAAAATCTAACCCTAACCCTAACCCTAACCCTAACCCTAACCCAAACATTAACCCTAAACCTAACCCTAACCCAAACCCTAACCCTTTCCAAAACCAAACACTAACACTAAGTCTAATCCTAACCCTAAACCTAACCCTAACCCTAACGGAAACCATAAACATAACCATATCCCTAAACACAAGACAACCCAAACCTTAACCCTAAACCTGACCCTAACCCTAACCCTAAAACTGAACACTAAACCTGAACATAAACCTAACCCAAACCCTAACCCTAACCTTAACCCTAACCCAAACCCTGACACTAACAGTAACCCTAAACTAAACCTTAACCCTAACCCTAACCCAAACCCTAACCCTAACCCTAACACTAATCCTAACCCTATCCCTAACCCAAATCCTAACACTAACCCTAACCCTAACCCTAACACTCACCCTAACCCAAACGGAAACCCTAAACCTAACCCTAACCCTAACTCAAACCCTAACCCTAACCCTAACTCTAATACAAACACTAACCCTAACCCTAATAGTAACCCAACCCTACCCCAAACCATAACCCTAATCCTAATCCTAACCCTAAAACTAAACCTAACCCTAACCCAAACACTAACCCTAACCCTAACCCAAACCCTAACCCTAACCCTAACCCTAACCCTAATCCAAACGCTAATCCTAACCCTAATCCTAACACTAATCCTAACCCTATCCCTAACCCAAAGCCTAAACTTATCGCAAACACTCACCCTAAACCTAACCTAAATCCTAACCTTAACCCTAACACTAACCCTAACCCAAACCCAAACCCTAATTCTAACACTAACCCTAACCCTAACCCTAACACTCACCCTTACCCAAACGGAAACCCTAAACCTAACCCTAACCCAAACCCTAACCAAAACCTAACCCTAAACCAAAACCTAACTCTAACCCTAACCCTAACCAAACCATAACCGTAACCCTAACCTTAACCCTTACAATAACTGTAACACAAATATTAACCCTAAACCTAACCGAAACACAAATCCTAACCCTAAACCTAACCCTAACCCAAACCCTAAACCTAAACCTAACTCTAACACAAAACCTAACCCTAACCCTAACCTTAACACTAACCTAAACCCAAATCCTAACCCTAACCCTAAACCTAACCCATACCCTAACCGTAACCCTAACCCTAACCCTAAACCTAACCCTAACCCAAACCCTAACCCTAAACCAAACCCTAACACAAAACCTAACCCTAACCCTTAACCCTAACCCTAACCCTATCCCTAACCCTATCGCAAACATTACCCCTAAGCCTAACCCTATCCCTAACCCAAACATTAATGCTAAACCTAACCCAAACCCAAAGCCTAGCACTAAAACTAACCCTAACCCAAACACTAACCCTATCCCAAAACGAAACACTAACACTAAGTCTAATCCTAACCCTAAACCTAACCCTAACCCTAACGGAAACCATAAACATAACCATATCCCTAAACACAACCCAACCCAAACCTTAACCCTAAACCTGACCCTAACCCTAACCCTAAAACTGAACACTAAACCTGAACATAAACCTAACCCAAACCCTAACCCTAACCTTAACCCTAACCCAAACACTGACACTAACAGTAACCCTAACCTAAACCTTAAACCTAACCCTAACCCTAACCCTAACCCTAACCCTAACCCAAATCCTAACCCTAACCCTAAACCTAACCCATACCCTAACCGTAACCCTAACCCTAAGCCTAAACCTAAGCCTAACATAAACCCTAACCCTAAACCTAACCCTAACACAAAACCTAACCCTAACCCTAACCCTAACCCTAACCCTAACCCTAACCCTAACCCAAAAACTAACCCTAACCCTAACCCTAACCCTAACTCTAACCCAAACATTAACCCTAAACCTAACCCTAACCCTAACCCTAACCCTAACCATAAGCCTAACACTAACCCTAAGTCTAATCCTAACCCTAAACCTATCCCTAACCCTAACGGAAACCATAAACATAACCATATCCCTAAACACAACCCAACCCAAACCTTAACCCTAAACCTGACCCTAACCCTAACCCTAAAACTGAACACTAAACCTGAACATAAACCTAACCCAAACCCTAACCCTAACCTTAACCCTAACACAAACCCTGACACTAACAGTAACCCTAACCTAAATTTAACCCTAACCCTAACCCAAACCCTAACCCTAACCCTAACACTAATCCTAACCCTATCCCTAACCCAAATCCTAACACTAACCCTAACCCTAACCCTAACCCTAACACTCACCCTAACCCAAACGGAAACCCTAAAACTAACCCTAACCCTAACTCAAACCCTAACCCTAACCCTAACTCTAATACAAACCCTAACCCTAACCCTAATAGTAACCCAACCCTACCCCAAACCATAACCCTAATCCTAATCCTAACCCTAAAACTAAACCTAACCCTAACCCAAACACTAACCCTAACCCTAACCCAAACCCTAACCCTAACCCTAACCCTAACCCTAACCCTAATCCAAACGCTAATCCTAACCCTAACCCTAACCCTAACACTAATCCTAACCCTATCCCTAACCCAAAGCCTAACCTTATCGCAAACACTCACCCTAAACCTAACCTAAACCCTAACCCTAACCCTAAGACTAACCTTAACCCAAACCCAAACCCTAATCCTAACACTAACCCTAACCCTAACCCTAACACTCACCCTTACCCAAACGGAAACCCTAAACCTAACCCTAACCCAAACCCTAACCCTAACAATAACCCTAACCCTAACCCTAACCCTAACCCTAACCCTTACCCTAACCCTAACCCTAACCCAAAACCTAACCCTAAACCAAAACCTAACTCTAACCCTAACCCTAACCAAACCATAACCGTAACCCTAACCTTAACCCTTACAATAACTGTAACACAAATATTAACCGTAAAAGTAATCGAAACACAAATCCTAACCCTAAACCTAACCCTAACCCAAACCCTAACCCTAAACCTAACTCTAACACAAAACCTAACCCTAACCCTAACCCTAACACTAACCTAAACCCAAATCCTAACACTAACCCTAACCCTAACCCATACCCTAACCGTAACCCTAACCCTAACCCTAAACCTAACCCTAACCCAAACCCTAACCCTAAACCTAACCCTAACACAAAACCTAACCCTAACCCTAACCCTAACCCTAACCCTATCCCTAACCCTAACCCAAACACTAACCCTAAGCCTAACCCTAACCCTACCCCAAACCATAACCCTAATCCTAATCCTAACCCTAAAACTAAACCTAACCCTAACCCAAACACTAACCCTAACCCTAACCCAAACCCTAACCCTAACCCTAACCCTAACCCTAATCCAAACGCTAATCCTAACCCTAATCCTAACACTAATCCTAACCCTATCCCTAACCCAAAGCCTAAACTTATCGCAAACACTCACCCTAAACCTAACCTAAACCCTAACCTTAACCCTAACACTAACCCTAACCCAAACCCAAACCCTAATTCTAACACTAACCCTAACCCTAACCCTAACACTCACCCTAACCCAAACGGAAACCCTAAACCTAACCCTAACCCAAACCCTAACCAAAACCTAACCCTAAACCAAAACCTAACTCTAACCCTAACCCTAACCAAACCATAACCGTAACCCTAACCTTAACCCTTACAATAACTGTAACACAAATATTAACCCTAAACCTAACCGAAACACAAATCCTAACCCTAAACCTAACCCTAACACAAACCCTAAACCTAAACCTAACTCTAACACAAAACCTAACCCTAACCCTAACCTTAACAATAACCTAAACCCAAATCCTAACCCTAACCCTAAACCTAACCCATACCCTAACCGTAACCCTAACCCTAACCCTAAACCTAACCCTAACCCAAACCCTAACCCTAAACCAAACCCTAACACAAAACCTAACCCTAACCCTTAACCCTAACCCTAACCCTATCCCTAACCCTAACCCAAACACTAACCCTAAGCCTAACCCTAACCCTAACCCAAACATTAATGCTAAACCTAACCCCAACCCAAACCCTAACCCTAAACCTAACCCTAACCCAAACCCTAACCCTATCCCAAAACGAAACACTAACACTAAGTCTAATCCTAACCCTAAACCTAACCCTAACCCTAACGGAAACCATAAACATAAACATATCCCTAAACACAACCCAACCCAAACCTTAACCCTAAACCTGACCCTAACCCTAACCCTAAAACTGAACACTAAACCTGAACATAAACCTAACCCAAACCCTAACCCTAACCCTAACCCTAACACTAATCCTAACCCTATCCCTAACCCAAATCCTAACACTAACCCTAACCCTAACCCTAACCCTAACACTCACCCTAACCCAAACGGAAACCCTAAAACTAACCCTAACCCTAACTCAAACCCTAACCCTAACCCTAACTCTAATACAAACCCTAACCCTAACCCTAATAGTAACCCAACCCTACCCCAAACCATAACCCTAATCCTAATCCTAACCCTAAAACTAAACCTAACCCTAACCCAAACACTAACCCTAACCCTAACCCAAACCCTAACCCTAACCCTAACCCTAACCCTAACCCTAATCCAAACGCTAATCCTAACCCTAACCCTAACCCTAACACTAATTCTAACCCTATCCCTAACCCAAAGCCTAACCTTATCGCAAACACTCACCCTAAACCTAACCTAAACCCTAACCCTAACCCTAACACTAACCTTAACCCAAACCCAAACCCTAATCCTAACACTAACCCTAACCCTAACCCTAACACTCACCCTAACCCAAACGGAAACCCTAAACCTAACCCTAACCCAAACCCTAACCCTAACAATAACCCTAACCCTAACCCTAACCCTAACCCTAACCCTAACCCTTACCCTAACCCTAACCCTAACCCAAAACCTAACCCTAAACCAAAACCTAACTCTAACCCTAACCCTAACCAAACCATAAACGTAACCCTATCCTTAACCCTTACAATAACTGTAACACAAATATTAACCCTAAACCTAACCGAAACACAAATCCTAACCCTAAACCTAACCCTAACCCAAACCCTAACCCTAAACCTAACTCTAACACAAAATCTAACCCTAACCCTAACCCTAACACTAACCTAAACCCAAATCCTAACACTAACCCTAACCCTAACCCATACCCTAACCGTAACCCTAACCCTAACCCTAAACCTAACCCTAACCCAAACCCTAACCCTAAACCTAACCCTAACACAAAACCTAACCCTAACCCTAACCCTAACCCTAACCCTATCCCTAACCCTAACCCAAACACTAACCCTAAGCCTAACCCTAACCCTAACCCAAACATTAACGCTAAACCTAACCCAAACCCAAACCCTAACCCTAAACCTAACCCTAACCCAAACCCTAACCCTATCCCAAAACCAAACACTAACCCTAAGTCTAATCCTAACCTTAAACATAACCCTAATCCTAACGGAACCGATAAACATTACCCTTTCCCTAAACACAACCCAACCCAAAACTTTACCCTAAACCTGACCCTAACCCTAACCCGAAAACCGAACACTAAACCTGAACATAAACCAAACCCAAATCCTAACCCTAAACCTAAACCTAACCCAAACCCTGACACTGACAGTAACCGTAACCTAAACCTTAACCCTAACCCTAACCCAAACGATAACTCTAATCCTAACCCTAACCCAAACCCAAACACTAACCTAACCCTAACCCTAACAATAACCCAAACCCTAACCCTAATGCTAACTCAAACCCTAACCCTAACCCTAACCCACACCCCAACCCAAACCCAAAACCTTACCTTAACCTTCACCCAAACCATGAACCTAATCGTAACCCTAACCATAACCCAAACCCAGACCAAAACCCCAACCCCCACCCCAACCCTAACACAAACCCTAACCCTATCCCTAACCCTAACCCTAACCCTAACCCTAACCCAAACCCTAACTCTAACCCTAACCCTAACCCAAATCCTAACCCTAACCCTAAACCTAACCCATACCCTAACCGTAACCCTAACCCTAAGCCTAAACCTAAGCCTAACATAAACCCTAACCCTAAACCTAACCCTAACACAAAACCTAACCCTAACCCTAACCCTAACCCTAACCCTAACCCTAACCCTAACCCTAACCCAAAAACTAACCCTAACCCCTAACCCTAACACTAACCCTAACCCAAACATTAACCCTAAACCTAACCCTAACCCAAACCCTAACCCTATCCCAAAACCAAACACTAACACTAAGTCTAATCCTAACCCTAAACCTATCCCTAACCCTAACGGAAACCATAAACATAACCATATCCCTAAACACAACCCAACCCAAACCTTAACCCTAAACCTGACCCTAACCCTAACCCTAAAACTGAACACTAAACCTGAACATAAACCTAACCCAAACCCTAACCCTAACCTTAACCCTAACCCAAACACTGACACTAACAGTAACCCTAACCTAAACCTTAAACCTAACCCTAACCCTAACCCTAACCCTAACCCTAACCCTAACCCTAAACCTAACCCATACCCTAACCGTAACCCTAACCCTAAGCCTAAACCTAAGCCTAACATAAACCCTAACCCTAAACCTAACCCTAACACAAAACCTAACCCTAACCCTAACCCTAACCCTAACCCTAACCCTAACCCTAACCCAAAAACTAACCCTAACCCTAACCCTAACCCTAACTCTAACCCAAACATTAACCCTAAACCTAACCCTAACCCAAACCCTAACCCTATCCCAAAACCAAACACTAACACTAAGTCTAATCCTAACCCTAAACCTATCCCTAACCCTAACGGAAACCATAAACATAACCATATCCCTAAACACAACCCAACCCAAACCTTAACCCTAAACCTGACCCTAACCCTAACCCTAAAACTGAACACTAAACCTGAACATAAACCTAACCCAAACCCTATCCCTAACCTTAACCCTAACACAAACCCTGACACTAACAGTAACCCTAACCTAAATTTAACCCTAACCCTAACCCAAACCCTAACCCTAACCCTAACACTAATCCTAACCCTATCCCTAACCCAAATCCTAACACTAACCCTAACCCTAACCCTAACCCTAACACTCACCCTAACCCAAACGGAAACCCTAAAACTAACCCTAACCCTAACTCAAACCCTAACCCTAATCCAAACGCTAATCCTAACCCTATCCCTAACCCAAAGCCTAACCTTATCGCAAACACTCACCCTAAACCTAACCCAAACCCTAACCCTAACCCTAACCCTAACCCTAATCCAAACGCTAATCCTAACCCTAACCCTAACCCTAACACTAATCCTAACCCTATCTCTAACCCAAAGCCTAACCTTATCGCAAACACTCACCCTAAACCTAACCTAAACCCTAACCCTAACCCTAACACTAACCTTAACCCAAACCCAAACCCTAATCCTAACACTAACACTAACCCTAACCCTAACACTCACCCTAACCCAAACGGAAACCCTAAACCTAACCCTAACCCAAACCCTAACCCTAACAATAACCCTAACCCTAACCCTAACCCTAACCCTAACCCTTACCCTAACCCTAACCCTAACCCAAAACCTAACCCTAAACCAAAACCTAACTCTAACCCTAACCCTAACCAAACCATAACCGTAACCCTAACCTTAACCCTTACAATAACTGTAACACAAATCTTAACCCTAAACCTAACCGAAACACAAATCCTAACCCTAAACCTAACCCTAACCCAAACCCTAACCCTAAACCTAACTCTAACACAAAACCTAACCCTAACCCTAACCCTAACACTAACCTAAACCCAAATCCTAACACTAACCCTAACCCTAACCCATACCCTAACCGTAACCCTAACCCTAACCCTAAACCTAACCCTAACCCAAACCCTAACCCTAAACCTAACCCTAACACAAAACCTAACCCTAACCCTAACCCTAACCCTAACCCTATCCCTAACCCTAACCCAAACACTAACCCTAAGCCTAACCCTAACCCTAACCCAAACATTAACGCTAAACCTAACCCAAACCCAAACCCTAACCCTAAACCTAACCCTAACCCAAACCCTAACCCTATCCCAAAACCAAACACTAACCCTAAGTCTAATCCTAACCCTAAACCTAACCCTAATCCTAACGGAACCCATAAACATAACCCTATCCCTAAACACAACCCAACCCAAAACTTAACCCTAAACCTGACCCTAACCCTAACCCTAAAACCGAACACTAAACCTGAACATAAACCAAACCCAAATCCTAACCCTAAACCTAAACCTAACCCAAACCCTGACACTAACAGTAACCATAACCTAAACCTTAACCCTAACCCTAACCCAAACGATAACTCTAATCCTAACCCTAACCCAAACCCAAACACTAACCTAACCCTAACCCTAACAATAACCCAAACCCTAACCCTAATGCTAACTCAAACCCTAACCCTAACCCTAACCCACACCCCAACCCAAACCCAAAACCTTACCTTAACCTTCACCCAAACAATGAACCTAATCGTAACCCTAACCGTAACCCAAACCCTGACCATAACCCTAACCCTAACCCTAACCCTAACACAAACCCTAACCCTATCCCTAACCCTAACCCTAACCCTAACCCAAACCCTAACTCTAACCCTAACCCTAACCCAAATCCTAACCCTAACCCTAAACCTAACCCATACCCTAACCGTAACCCTAACCCTAAGCCTAAACCTAAGCCTAACATAAACCCTAACCCTAAACCTAACCCTAACACAAAACCTAACCCTAACCCTAACCCTAACCCTAACCCTAACCCTAACCCTAACCCAAAAACTAACCCTAACCCTAACCCTAACCCTAACTCTAACCCAAACATTAACCCTAAACCTAACCCTAACCCAAACCCTAACCCTATCCCAAAACCAAACACTAACACTAAGTCTAATCCTAACCCTAAACCTATCCCTAACCCTAACGGAAACCATAAACATAACCATATCCCTAAACACAACCCAACCCAAACCTTAACCCTAAACCTGACCCTAACCCTAACCCTAAAACTGAACACTAAACCTGAACATAAACCTAACCCAAACCCTAACCCTAACCTTAACCCTAACCCAAACACTGACACTAACAGTAACCCTAACCTAAACCTTAAACCTAACCCTAACCCTAACCCTAACCCTAACCCTAACCCAAATCCTAACCCTAACCCTAAACCTAACCCATACCCTAACCGTAACCCTAACCCTAAGCCTAAACCTAAGCCTAACATAAACCCTAACCCTAAACCTAACCCTAACACAAAACCTAACCCTAACCCTAACCCTAACCCTAACCCTAACCCTAACCCAAAAACTAACCCTAACCCTAACCCTAACCCTAACTCTAACCCAAACATTAACCCTAAACCTAACCCTAACCCAAACCCTAACCCTATCCCAAAACCAAACACTAACACTAAGTCTAATCCTAACCCTAAACCTATCCCTAACCCTAACGGAAACCATAAACATAACCATATCCCTAAACACAACCCAACCCAAACCTTAACCCTAAACCTGACCCTAACCCTAACCCTAAAACTGAACACTAAACCTGAACATAAACCTAACCCAAACCCTAACCCTAACCTTAACCCTAACACAAACCCTGACACTAACAGTAACCCTAACCTAAATTTAACCCTAACCCTAACCCAAACCCTAACCCTAACCCTAACACTAATCCTAACCCTATCCCTAACCCAAATCCTAACACTAACCCTAACCCTAACCCTAACCCTAACACTCACCCTAACCCAAACGGAAACCCTAAAACTAACCCTAACCCTAACTCAAACCCAAACCCTAACCCTAACTCTAATACAAA
>JAJHUQ010000037.1:9022500-9042500 GCA_035773235.1 Eospalax fontanierii | reverse complement strand
CTTATCGCAAACACTCACCCTAAACCTAACCTAAACCCTAACCCTAAACCTAACACTAACCCTAACCCAAACCCAAACCCTAATCCGAACCCTAACCCTAACCCTAACCCATACCCTAACCCTAACCCTAACCCTAACCCTAAACCTAACCCTAACCCAAACCCTAACACTAAACCTAACCCTAACACAAAACCTAACCCTAACCCTAACCCTAACCCTAACCCTATCCCTAACCCTAACCCAAACACTAACCCTAAGCCTAACCCTAACCCTAATCCAAACATTAAACCTAAACATAACCCTAACCCAAACCCTAACCCTAAACCTAACCCTAACCCAAACCCTAACCCTATCCCAAAACCAAACACTAACCCTAAGTCTAATCCTAACCCTAAACCTAACCCTAATCCTAACGGAACCCATAAACATAACCCTATCCCTAAACACAACCCAACCCAAAACTTAACCCTAAACCTGACCCTAACCCTAACCCTAAAACCGAACGCTAAACCTGAACATAAACCTAACCCAAACCCTAACCCTAAACCTAACCCTAACCGAAACCCTGACACTAACAGTAACCGTAACCTAAACCTTAACCCTAACCCTCACCCAAACGATAACTCTAATACTAACCCTAACCAAAACCCAAACACGAACCTAACCCTAACCCTAACAATAACCCAAACCCTAACCCTAATGCCAACTCAAACCCTAACCCTAACCCTAACCCACACCCCAACCCAAACCCAAAACCTTACCTTAACCTTCACCCAAACCATGAACCTAATCGTAACCCTAACCGTAACCCAAACCCTGACCATAACCCTAACCCTAAACCTAACCCTAACACAAACCCTAACCCTAACCCTAACCCTAACCCTTACCCAAACCCTAACTCTAACCCTAACCCTAACCCAAACCCAAACCGTAACCCTAAACCTAACCCTAACCCAAACCCAAACCCTAACCCTAACCCTATCCCATACCCTATCCCTAACCCTAACCCTAACCCTAAAACTAATCCTAACGCAAACCAAAACCTAACACTAACTATAACCCTAACCCTAACCCTAACACTAACCCAAACCCTAACACTAACCCTAACGCTAACCCAAACCCTAACTCTAACCCTAACCCTAACCCAAACCCAAACCCTAACCCTAAACCTAATCCTAACCCAAAACCTAACCGTAACCCTAACCCTAACCCAAACCCTATCCTTAACCCTAACCCTAACCCTAACACTAATCCTAACGCAAACCAAACCCTAACACTAACCATAACCCTAACCCTAACCCTAACCGAAACCCAAACCCTAACCCTAACCCTAACCCTAAACGAATCCCTAACCATAACCAGAACACAAACCATAACTCTATCCCTAAACCTAACCCTAATCCTAAACCTAACCCTAAACGAAACGCACACCCTAACCCTACCCCTAATCCAAACGCTAATCCTAACCCTAACTCTAACCCTAACACTAATCCTAACCCTATCCCTAACCCAAATCCTAACCTTATAGCAAACACTCACCTAAACCTAACCTAAACCCTAACCCTAACCCTAACACTAACCCTAACCCAAACCCAAACCCTAATCCTAACACTAACCCTAACCCTAACCCTAACACTCACCCTAACCCAAATGGAAACCCTAAACCTAACCCTAACCCTAACTCAAACCCTAACCCTAACCCTAAATCTAATACAAACCCTAACCTTAACACTAATCCTAAACCCAACCCTAACCCAAACCATAACCCTAATCCTAATCGTAACCCTAAAACTAAACCTAACCCTAACCCAAACACTAACCCTAACCCTAACCCTAATTCTAACCCTAACCCTAACCCTAACCCTAACCCTAACCCTAACCCTAACCCTAACCATAACCCTAATCCTAATCGTAACCCTAACCCAAACACTAACCCTAACCCTAACCCTAAACCTAACCCTAAACCTAATTCTAACCCTAACCCTAACCCTAACCATAACCATAACCCATACCCTAATCCCAGGGTAGCCTTGAACTGATAATCCTCCTGCCTCACCCCCAAGAGTTGAGTTGTACTTTTTTAAGAGCAAAGATTGGATTCATCAACAATGAAAAAGGAAAATATTTTCCCTCATAGAAAACGATGTCCAAAGTAGTTTTCTGATTCAAATGTAGCTTATAGTACTTAAGAATCCAATATCAATAATATGGTAATTTCTAGAAAGAATGAGGTTGGTTATTTATGTAAACACGTGCAATCCTGGCAAGAGCTGCAGGACTGGGAAGCAACCTTGGCATGACTTGACCAGAGGAGGAGCACCTGCTCTGAAGCTATGATAGACAGGCAGAACTTTGCAAGTTTGTGCTGAGTGCTATTGGTCAGTCTCCTGTCATTGGTGTCTGATGTGGGCAGGAGTGCTGAGGTCACAGAATCTTGGACTAAGATTCTGGAACTCCAAGAGGCAGTGACCTGGCAAAGCATTGTTTAGGGTGTTGCTAGGTGACAAAGCCCTCTCAGATGAGTTGCTGAAACACAGAGGTTTCTTGATGGTAGGCTCTAGTATTTGGGTGACCAGTTTGGAGAGATTTAGTTGACTTTAGGTCAAAGTTCTAGTGTTTGACAAAAAGAAGCAGCCAGGCGAAGATGGGAGGAGGAGGGGAGAAGGTGGTGTGTCCTGTTGGACCTGCCCAGGCCCTGCACATATAGGACCTCTACTACAACGCCTACCTCTACTAACCCTAACCCTAACCCTAACCCTAAACCAAACTCTAACCGTAACCCTAACCCTAACCCTATCCCTAACCCTAACACTAACCCTAACCCAAATATTAACCATAAACCTAACCCTAACCCAAACCCTAACCAAAACCTAACCCTAAACCAAAACCTAACCCTAACCCTAACCCTTACTAAACCATAACCATAACCCTGACCCTAACCCTTACAATAACTGTAACACAAATATTAACCCTAAACCTAACCGTAACACAAACCCTAAACCTAAACCTAACCCTAATCCAAACCCTAACCCTAAACCTAACCCTAACACAAAACCTAACCATAACCCTAACCCTAACCTAAACCCAAATCCTAACCCTAACCCTAACCCTAACCCATACCCTAACGTAACCCTAACCCTAAACCTAACCCTAACCCTAACCCTAACCCAAACACTAACCCTAACCCTGACCCTAACCCTAACCCAAACATTAACCCTAAACCTAACCCAAACCCTAAACCTAAACCTAACCCAAACCCTAAGCTATCCCAATCCCAAACACTAACCCTAAGCCTAATCCTAACCCTAAACCTAACACTAACCCTAACGGAACCCATAAACATAACCCTATCCCTAAACACAACCCAACCCAAAACTTAACCCTAAACCTGACCCTAACCCTAACCCTAAAACCGAACAATAAACCTGAACATAAACCTAACCCAAACCCTAACCCTAAACCTAACCCTAACCCAAACCCTGACACTAACAGTAACCCTAACCTAAATCTTAACCCTAACCCTAACCCAAACCATAACTGTAACCCTAACCCTAACCCTAACCCATACCCTAAGCTAAACCTAACCCTAACAATAACCCAAACCCTAACCCTAACCCTAACCCACACCCCAACCCAAACCCAAAACCTAACCGTAACCTTCACCCAAACCATGAACCTAATCGTAACCCAAACCGTAACCCAAACCCTGACCATAACCCTAACCCTAACCCTAACACAAACCCTAACACACACCCTGACCATAACCCTAACCCTAACCCTTACCGAAACCCTTACCATAACCAGAACACAAACCATAACTCTATCCCTAAACCCTACCCTAACCCTAAACCTAACCCTTAACCAAACGCACACACTACCCCTTACCCTAATCCAAACGCTAACCCTAACCCTAACCCTAACCCTAACAGTAATCCTAACCCTATCCCTAACCCAAATCTTAACCTTATCGCAAACACTCACCCTAAACCTAACCTAAACCCTAACCCTAACCCTAACACTAACCCTAAACCAAACCCAAACCCTAATCCTAACACTAACCCTAACCCTAACACTAACACTCACCCTAACCAAAACGGAAACCCTAAACCTAACCCTAACCCTAACTCACCCTAACCCTAACCCTAAATCTAATACAAACCCTAACCCTAACACTAATCCTAACCCCAACCCTAACCCAAACCATAACCCTAATCCTAATCGTAACCTTAAAACTAAACCTAACCCTAACCCAAACACTGACCCTAACCCTAACCCTAAACCTAACCCTAACCCTAATTCTAACCCTAACCCTAACCCTAACCCTAACCATAACCCATACCCTAATCCCAGGGTAGCCTTGAACTGATAATCCTCCTGCCTCACCCCCAAGAGTTGAGTTGTACTTTTTTAAGAGCAAAGATTGGATTCATCAACAATGAAAAAGGAAAATATTTTCCCTCATAGAAAACGATGTCCAAAGTAGTTTTCTGAATCAAATATAGCTTATAGTACTTAAGAATCCAATATCAATAATATGGTAATTTCTAGAAAGAATGAGGTTGGTTATTTATGTAAACACGTGCAATCCTGGCAAGAGCTGCAGGACTGGGAAGCAACCTTGGCATGACTTGACCAGAGGAGGAGCACCTGCTCTGAAGCTATGATAGACAGGCAGAGCTTTGCAAGTTTGTGCTGAGTGCTATTGGTCAGTCTCCTGTCATTGGTGTCTGATGTGGGCAGGAGTGCTGAGGTCACAGAATCTTGGACTAAGATTCTGGAACTCCAAGAGGCAGTGACCTGGCAAAGCATTGTTTAGGGTGTTGCTAGGTGACAAAGCCCTCTCAGATGAGTTGCTGAAACACAGAGGTTTCTTGATGGTAGGCTCTAGTATTTGGGTGACCAGTTTGGAGAGATTTAGTTGACTTTAGGTCAAAGTTCTAGTGTTTGACAAAAAGAAGCAGCCAGGCGAGGATGGGAGGAGGAGGGGAGAAGGTGGTGTGTCCTGTTGGACCTGCCCAGGCCCTGCACATATAGGACCTCTACTACAACGCCTACCTCTACTAACCCTAACCCTAACCCTAACCCTAACCCAAACTCTAACCGTAACCCTAACCCTAACCCTATCCCTAACCCTTACACTAACCCTAACCCAAATATTAACCATAAACCTAACCCTAACCCAAACCCTAACCAAAACCTAACCCTAAACCCAAACCTAACCCTAACCCTAACCCGTACTAAACCATAACCATAACCGTATACCTAACGCTTACAATACTAGTAACCCAAATATTAACCCTAAATCTAACCGTAACACAAACCCTAACCCTAACTCTAACACTAACCCAAACCCTAACCCTAAACCTAAACCTAACACAAAACCTAACCATAACCCTAACCCTAACCTAAACCCAAATCCTAACCCTAACCCTAACCCTAACCCATACCCTAACGTAACCCTAACCCTAAACCTAACCCTAACCCTAACCCTAACCCAAACACTAACCCTAACCCTGACCCTAACCCTAACCCAAACATTAACCCTAAACCTAACCCTAACCCTAAACCTAAACCTAACCCATACCCTAAGCTTATCCCAATCCCAAACACTAACCCTAAGCCTAATCCTTACCCTAAACCTTACACTAACCCTAACGGAGCCCATAAACATAACCGTATCCCTAAACACAACCCAACCCAAAACTTAACCCTAAACCTGACGCTAACCCTAACCCTAAAACCGAACAATAAACCTGAACATAAACCTAACCCAAACCCTAACCCTAAACCTAACCCTAACCCAAACCCTGACACTAACAGTAACCCTAACCTAAATCTTAACCCTAACCCTAACCCAAACCATAACTGTAACCCTAACCCTAACCCTAACCCAAACCCTAAGCTAACCCTAACCCTAACAATAACCCAAACCCTAATCCTAACACTAACTCAAACCCTAACCCTAACCCTAACCCACACCCCAACCCAAACACAAAACCTAACCGTAACCTTCACCCAAACCATGAACCTAATCGTAACCCTAACCGTAACCCAAACCCTGACCATAACCCTAACCCTAACCCTAACCCTAACACAAACCCTAACACAAACCCTGACCATAACCCTAACCCTAACCCTAACCGAAACCCTAACCATAACCAGAACACAAACCATAACTCTATCCCTAAACCTAACCCTAACCCTAAACCTAACCCTAAACCAAACGCACACACTAACCCTAACCCTAATCCAAACGCTAACCCTAACCCTAACCCTAACCCTAACACTAATCCTAACCCTATCCCAAACCCAAATCTTAACCTTATCGCAAACACTCACCCTAAACCTACCCTAAACCCTAACCCTAACCCTAACACTAACCCTAAACCAAACCCAAACCCTAATCCTAACACTAACCCTAACCCTAACCCTAACACTCACCCTAACCCAAACGGAAACCCTAAACCTAACCCTAACCCTAACTCACCCTAACCCTAACCCTAAATCTAATACAAACCCTAACCCTAACACTAATCCTAACCCCAACCCTAACCCAAACCATAACCCTAATCCTAATCGTAACGTTAAAACTAAACCTAACCCTAACCCAAACACTAACCCTAACCCTAACCCTAAACCTAACCCTAACCCTAATTCTAACCCTAACCCTAACCCTAACCCTAACCATAACCCATACCCTAATCCCAGGGTAGCCTTGAACTGATAATCCTCCTGCCTCACCCCCAGGAGTTGAGTTGTACTTTTTTAAGAGCAAAGATTGGATTCAGCAACAATGAAAAAGGAAAATATTTTCCCTCATAGAAAACGATGTCCAAAGTAGTTTTCTGATTCAAATGTAGGTTATAGTACTTAAGAATCCAATATCAATAATATGGTAATTTCTAGAAAGAATGAGGTTGGTTATTTATGTAAACACGTGCAATCCTGGCAAGAGCTGCAGGACTGGGAAGCAACCTTGGCATGACTTGACCAGAGGAGGAGCACCTGCTCTGAAGCTATGATAGACAGGCAGAGCTTTGCAAGTTTGTGCTGAGTGCTATTGGTCAGTCTCCTGTCATTGGTGTCTGATGTGGGCAGGAATGCTGAAGGTCACAGAATCTTGGACTAAGATTCTGGAACTCCAAGAGGGAGTGACCTGGCAAAGCATTCTTTTGGGTGTTGCTAGGTGACAGAGCCCTCTCAGATGAGTTGCTGAAACACAGAGGTTTCTTGATGGTAGGCTCTAGTGTTGGGGTGACCAGTTTGGAGAGATTTAGTTGACTTTAGGTCAAAGTTCTAGTGTTTGACAAAAAGAAGCAGCCAGGCGAAGATGGGAGGAGGAGGGGAGAAGGTGGTGTGTCCTGTTGGACCTGCCCAGGCCCTGCACATATAGGACCTCTACTACAACGCCTACCTCTACTAACCCTAACCCTAACCCTAACCCTAACCCAAACTCTAACCGTAACCCTAACCCTAACCCTATCCCTAACCCTTACACTAACCCTAACCCAAATATTCACCATACACCTAACCCTAACCCAAACCCTAACCAAAACCTAACCCTCAACCCAAACCTAACCCTAACCCTAACCCGTACTAAACCATACCATAACCCTAACCCTAACCCTTACAATAACTGTAACACAAATATTAACCCTAAACCTAACCGTAACACAAACCCTAACCCTAAACCTAACACTAACCCAAACCCTAACCCTAAACCTAACCCTAACACAAAACCTAACCATAACCCTAACCCTAACCTAAACCCAAATCCTAACCCTAACCCTAACCCTAACCCATACCCTAACGTAACCCTAACCCTAAACCTAACCCTAACCCTAACCCTAACCCAAACACTAACCCTAACCCTGACCCTAACCCTAACCCAAACATTAACCCTAAACCTAACCCTAACCCTAAACCTAAACCTAACCCAAACCCTAAGCTATCCCAATCCCAAACACTAACCCTAAGCCTAATCCTAACCCTAAACCTAACACTAACCCTAACAGAACCCATAAACATAACACTATCCCTAAACACAACCCAACCCAAACCTTAACCCTAAACCTGACGCTAACCCTAACGCTAAAACCGAACAATAAACCTGAACATAAACCTAACCCAAACCCTAACCCTAAACCTAACCCTAACCCAAACCCTGACACTAACAGTAACCCTAACCTAAATCTTAACCCTAACCCTAACCCAAACCATAACTGTAACCCTAACCCTAACCCTAACCCAAACCCTAAGCTAACCCTAACCCTAACAATAACCCAAACCCTAACCCTAACACTAACTCAAACCCTAACCCTAACCCTAACCCACAACCCAACCCAAACCCAAAACCTAACCGTAACCTTCACCCAAACCATGAACCTAATCGTAACCCTAACCGTAACTCAAACCCTGACCATAACCCTAACCCTAACCCTAACCCTAACACAAACCCTAACACAAACCCTGACCATAACCCTAACCCTAACCCTAACCGAAACACTAACCATAACCAGAACACAAACCATAACTCTATCCCTAAACCTAACCCTAACCCTAAACCTAACCCTAAACCAAACGCACACACTAACCCTAACCCTAATCCAAACGCTAACCCTAACCCTAACCCTAACCCTAACACTAATCCTAACCCTATCCCTAACCCAAATCTTAACCTTATCGCAAACACTCACCCTAAACCTACCCTAAACCCTAACCCTAACCCTAACACTAACCCTAAACCAAACCCAAACCCTAATCCTAACACTAACCCTAACCCTAACCCTAACACTCACCCTAACCCAAACGGAAACCCTAAACCTAACCCTAACCCTAACTCACCCTAACCCTAACCCTAAATCTAATACAAACCCTAACCCTAACACTAATCCTAACCCCAACCCTAACCCAAACCATAACCCTAATCCTAATCGTAACGTTAAAACTAAACCTAACCCTAACCCAAACACTAACCCTAACCCTAACCCTAAACCTAACCCTAACCCTAATTCTAACCCTAACCCTAACCCTAACCCTAACCATAACCCATACCCTAATCCCAGGGTAGCCTTGAACTGATAATCCTCCTGCCTCACCCCCAGGAGTTGAGTTGTACTTTTTTAAGAGCAAAGATTGGATTCAGCAACAATGAAAAAGGAAAATATTTTCCCTCATAGAAAACGATGTCCAAAGTAGTTTTCTGATTCAAATGTAGGTTATAGTACTTAAGAATCCAATATCAATAATATGGTAATTTCTAGAAAGAATGAGGTTGGTTATTTATGTAAACACGTGCAATCCTGGCAAGAGCTGCAGGACTGGGAAGCAACCTTGGCATGACTTGACCAGAGGAGGAGCACCTGCTCTGAAGCTATGATAGACAGGCAGAGCTTTGCAAGTTTGTGCTGTGTGCTATTGGTCAGTCTCCTGTCATTGGTGTCTGATATGGGCAGGAGTGCTGAGATCACAGAATCTTGGACTAAGATTCTGGAACTCCAAGAGGCAGTGACCTGGCAAAGCATTGTTTAGGGTGTTGCTAGGTGACAAAGCCCTCTCGGATGAGTTGCTGAAACACATTGGTTTCTTGATGGTAGGCTCTAGTATTTGGGTGACCAGTTTGGAGAGATTTAGTTGACTGTAGGTCAAAGTTCTAGTGTTTGACAAAAAGAAGCAGCCAGGAGAAGATGGGAGGAGAAGGGGAGAAGGTGGTGTGTCCTGTTGGACCTGCCCAGGCCCTGCACATATAGTACCTCTACTACAACGCCTACCTCTACTAACCCTAACCCTAACCCTAACCCTAACCCAAACTCTAACCGTAACCCTAAACCTAACCCTATCCCTAACCCTAACACTACCCCTAACCCAAATATTAACAATAAACCTAACCCTAACCCAAACCCTAACCAAAACCTAACCCTAAACCAAAACCTAACCCTAACCCTAACCCTTACCAAACCATAACCGTAACCCTAACCCTAACCCTTACAATAACTGTAACACAAATATTAACCCTAAACCTAACCGTAACACAAACCCTAACCCTAAACCTAACACTAACCCAAACCCTAACCCTAAACCTAACCCTAACACAAAACCTAACCATAACCCTAAAACTTACCCTAACCTAAACCCAAATCCTAACCCTAACCCTAACCCTAACTCATACCCTAACGTAACCCTAACCCTAAACCTAACCCTAACCCTAACCCTAACCCAAACACTAACCCTAACACTAACCCTAACCCTAACCCAAACATTAACCCTAAACCTAACCCTAACCCTAAACCTAAACCTAACCCAAACCCTAACCCTATCCCAAACCCAAACATTAACCCTAAGCCTAATCCTAACCCTAAACCTAACACTAACCCTAACGGAACCCATAAACATAACCCTATCCCTAAACACAACCCAACCCAAAACTTAACCCTAAACCTGACCCTAACCCTAACCCTAAAACCGAACACTAAACCTGAACATAAACCTAACCCAAACCCTAACCCTAAACCTAACCCTAACCCAAACCCTGACACTAACAGTAACCCTAACCTAAACCTTAACCCTAACCCTAACCCATACCATAACTCTAACCCTAAACCTAACCCTAAACCAAACCCTAACGTAACCCTAACCCTAACAATAACCCAAACCCTAACCCTAACACTAACTCAAAACCTAACCCTAACCCTAACCCACACCCCAACCCAAACCCAAAACCTAATCGTAACCTTCACCCAAACCATGAACCTAATCGTAACCCTAACCCTAACCCAAACCCTGACCATAACCCTAACCCTAACCCTAACCCTAACACAAACCCTAACAAAAACCCTGATCATAAACCTAACCCTAACCCTAACCGAAACCCTAACCATAACCAGAACACAAACCATAACTCTATCCCTAAACCTAACCCTAACCCTAAACCTAACCCTAAACCAAACGCACACCCTAACCCTAACCCTAATCCAAACGCTAACCCTAACCCTTACCCTAACCCTAACACTAATCCTAACCCTATCCCTAACCCAAATCTTAACCTTATCGCAAACACTCACCCTAAACCTAACCTAAAACCTAACCCTAACCCTAACACTAACCCTAACCCAATCCCAAACCCTAATCCGAACACTAACCCTAACCCTAACCCTAACACTCACCCTAACCCAAACGGGAACCCTAAACCTAACCCTAACCCTAACTCAAACCCCAACCCTAACCCTAACTCTAATACAAACCCTAACCCTAACCCTAATCCTAACCCAACCCTAACCCAAACCATAACCCTAATCCTAATCCTAACCCTAAAACTAAAGCTAACCCTAACCCAAACACTAACCCTAACCCTAACCCAAACCCTAACCCTAACCCAAACCCTAACCCTAAACCTAACCCTAACTCAAACCCTAACCCTAAACCTAAACCTAACAGAAACCCTAAACCTAACCCTAACCCTAACCCTCACCCAAACCCAAACCCTAATACTAACATTAACCCTAACCCTAACCCTAACCCAAACTCTAACCGTAACCCTAACCCTAACCCTATCCCTAACCCTAACACTAACCCTAACCCAAATATTAACCCTAAACCTAACCCTAACCCAAACCCTAACCAAAACCTAACCCTAAACCAAAACCTAACCCTAACCCTAACCCTAACCAAACGATAACCGTAACCCTAACCCTAACCCTTACAATAACTCTAACACAAATATTAACCCTAAACCTAACCGTAATACAAACCCTAACCCTAAACCTAACCCTTACCCAAACCCTAACCCTAAACCTAACCCTAACCAAAATCTAACCCTAACCCTAACCCTAACCCTAACCTAAACCCAAATCCTAACCCTAACCCTAACCCTAACCCATACCCTAACCGTAACCCGAACCCTAACTCTAAACCTAAGCCTAACACAAACCCTAACCCTAAACCTAACCCTAACACAAAACCTAACCCTAACCCTAACCCTAACCCTAACCCTAACACTAATCCTAACCCTATGCCTAACCCAAATCCTAAACTTATTTCAAACACTCACCCTAAACCTAACCTAAACCCTAACCCTAAACCTAACACTAACCCTAACCCAAACCCAAACCCTAATCCTAACACTAACCCTAACCCTAAACCTAACACTCACCCTAACCCAAACGGAAACCCTAAACCTAACCCTAACCCTAACTCAAACCCTAACCCTAACCCTAACTCTAATACAAACCCTAACCCTAACCCTAATAGTAACCCAACCCTACCCCAAACCATAACCCTAATCCTAATCGTAACGTTAAAACTAAACCTAACCCTAACCCAAACACTAACCCTAACCCTAACCCTAAACCTAACCCTAACCCTAATTCTAACCCTAACCCTAACCCTAACCCTAACCATAACCCATACCCTAATCCCAGGGTAGCCTTGAACTGATAATCCTCCTGCCTCACCCCCAGGAGTTGAGTTGTACTTTTTTAAGAGCAAAGATTGGATTCAGCAACAATGAAAAAGGAAAATATTTTCCCTCATAGAAAACGATGTCCAAAGTAGTTTTCTGATTCAAATGTAGGTTATAGTACTTAAGAATCCAATATCAATAATATGGTAATTTCTAGAAAGAATGAGGTTGGTTATTTATGTAAACACGTGCAATCCTGGCAAGAGCTGCAGGACTGGGAAGCAACCTTGGCATGACTTGACCAGAGGAGGAGCACCTGCTCTGAAGCTATGATAGACAGGCAGAGCTTTGCAAGTTTGTGCTGAGTGCTATTGGTCAGTCTCCTGTCATTGGTGTCTGATGTGGGCAGGAGTGCTGAGATCACAGAATCTTGGACTAAGATTCTGGAACTCCAAGAGGCAGTGACCTGGCAAAGCATTGTTTAGGGTGTTGCTAGGTGACAAAGCCCTCTCGGATGAGTTGCTGAAGCACATTGGTTTCTTGATGGTAGGCTCTAGTATTTGGGTGACCAGTTTGGAGAGATTTAGTTGACTGTAGGTCAAAGTTCTAGTGTTTGACAAAAAGAAGCAGCCAGGAGAAGATGGGAGGAGAAGGGGAGAAGGTGGTGTGTCCTGTTGGACCGGCCCAGGCCCTGCACATATAGTACCTCTACTACAACGCCTACCTCTACTAACCCTAACCCTAACCCTAACCCTAACCCAAACTCTAACCGTAACCCTAAACCTAACCCTATCCCTAACCCTAACACTAGCCCTAACCCAAATATTAACAAGACCCCTACCCCTAACCCAACCCCTAACCAAAACCTAACCCTAAACCAAAACCTAACCCTAACCCTAACCCTTACCAAACCATAACCGTAACCCTAACCCTAACCCTTACAATAACTGTAACACAAATATTAACCCTAAACCTAACCGTAACACAAAACCTAACCCTAAACCTAACACTAACCCAAACCCTAACCCTAAACCTAACCCTAACACAAAACCTAACCATAACCCTAAAACTTACCCTAACCTAAACCCAAATCCTAACCCTAACCCTAACCCTAACTCATACCCTAACGTAACCCTAACCCTAAACCTAACCCTAACCCTAACCCTAACCCAAACACTAACCCTAACACTAACCCTAACCCTAACCCAAACATTAACCCTAAACCTAACCCTAACCCTAAACCTAAACCTAACCCAAACCCTAACCCTATCCCAAACCCAAACATTAACCCTAAGCCTAATCCTAACCCTAAACCTAACACTAACCCTAACGGAACCCATAAACATAACCCTATCCCTAAACACAACCCAACCCAAAACTTAACCCTAAACCTGACCCTAACCCTAACCCTAAAACCGAACACTAAACCTGAACATAAACCTAACCCAAACCCTAACCCTAAACCTAACCCTAACCCAAACCCTGACACTAACAGTAACCCTAACCTAAACCTTAACCCTAACCCTAACCCATACCATAACTCTAACCCTAAACCTAACCCTAAACCAAACCCTAACGTAACCCTAACCCTAACAATAACCCAAACCCTAACCCTAACACTAACTCAAAACCTAACCCTAACCCTAACCCACACCCCAACCCAAACCCAAAACCTAATCGTAACCTTCACCCAAACCATGAACCTAATCGTAACCCTAACCCTAACCCAAACCCTGACCATAACCCTAACCCTAACCCTAACCCTAACACAAACCCTAACAAAAACCCTGATCATAAACCTAACCCTAACCCTAACCGAAACCCTAACCATAACCAGAACACAAACCATAACTCTATCCCTAAACCTAACCCTAACCCTAAACCTAACCCTAAACCAAACACACACCCTAACCCTAACCCTAATCCAAACGCTAACCCTAACCCTTACCCTAACCCTAACACTAATCCTAACTCTATCCCTAACCCAAATCTTAACCTTATCGCAAACACTCACCCTAAACCTAACCTAAAACCTAACCCTAACCCTAACACTAACCCTAACCCAATCCCAAACCCTAATCCGAACACTAACCCTAACCCTAACCCTAACACTCACCCTAACCCAAACGGGAACCCTAAACCTAACCCTAACCCTAACTCAAACCCCAACCCTAACCCTAACTCTAATACAAACCCTAACCCTAACCCTAATCCTAACCCAACCCTAACCCAAACCATAACCCTAATCCTAAACCTAACCCTAAAACTAAAGCTAACCCTAACCCAAACACTAACCCTAACCCTAACCCAAACCCTAACCCTAACCCAAACCCTAACCCTAAACCTAACCCTAACTCAAACTCTAACCCTAAACCTAAACCTAACAGAAACCCTAAATCTAACCCTAACCCTAACCCTCACCCAAACCCAAACCCTAATACTAACATTAACCCTAACCCTAACCCTAACCCAAACTCTAACCGTAACCCTAACCCTAACCCTATCCCTAACCCTAACACTAACCCTAACCCAAATATTAACCCTAAACCTAACCCTAACCCAAACCCTAACCAAAACCTAACCCTAAACCAAAACCTAACCCTAACCCTAACCCTAACCAAACGATAACCGTAACCCTAACCCTAACCCTTACAATAACTCTAACACAAATATTAACCCTAAACCTAACCGTAACACAAACCCTAACCCTAAACCTAACCCTTACCCAAACCCTAACCCTAAACCTAACCCTAATGAAAATCTAACCCTAACCCTAACCCTAACCCTAACCTAAACCCAAATCCTAACCCTAACCCTAACCCTAACCCATACCCTAACCGTAACCCGAACCCTAACTCTAAACCTAAGCCTAACACAAACCCTAACCCTAAACCTAACCCTAACACAAAACCTAACCCTAACCCTAACCCTAACCCTAACCCTAACACTAATCCTAATCCTATGCCTAACCCAAATCCTAAACTTATTGCAAACACTCACCCTAAACCTAACCTAACCCCTAACCCTAAACCTAACACTAACCCTAACCCAAACCCAAACCCTAATCCTAACACTAACCCTAACCCTAAACCTAACACTCACCCTAACCCAAACGGAAACCCTAAACCTAACCCTAACCCTAACTCAAACCCTAACCCTAACCCTAACTCTAATACAAACCCTAACCCTAACCCTAATAGTAACCCAACCCTACCCCAAACCATAACCCTAATCCTAATCCTAACCCTAAAACTAAACCTAACCCTAACCAAACACTAACCCTAACCCTAACCCAAACCCTAACCCTAACCCAAACCCTAACCCTAAACATACCCCTAACCCAAACCCTAACTCTAAACCTAACCCTAACCCAAACCCTAACCCTAACCCTAACCCTAACCGAAACCCTAACCATAACCAGAACACAAACCATAACTCTATCCCTAAACCTAACCCTAACCCTAAACCTAACCCTAAACCAAACGCACACCCTAACCCTAACCCTAATCCAAACGCTAACCCTAACCCTTACCCTAACCCTAACACTAATCCTAACCCTATCCCTAACCCAAATCTTAACCTTATCGCAAACACTCACCCTAAACCTAACCTAAAACCTAACCCTAACCCTAACACTAACCCTAACCCAAACCCAAACCCTAATCCGAACACTAACCCTAACCCTAACCCTAACACTCACCCTAACCCAAACGGGAACCCTAAACCTAACCCTAACCCTAACTCAAACCCCAACCCTAACCCTAACTCTAATACAAACCCTAACCCTAACCCTAATCCTAACCCAACCCTAACCCAAACCATAACCCTAATCCTAATCCTAACCCTAAAACTAAAGCTAACCCTAACCCAAACACTAACCCTAACCCTAACCCAAACCCTAACCCTAACCCAAACCCTAACCCTAAACCTAACCCTAACTCAAACCCTAACCCTAAACCTAAACCTAACAGAAACCCTAAACCTAACCCTAACGCTAACCCTCACCCAAACCCAAACCCTAATACTAACATTAACCCTAACCCTAACCCTAACCCAAACTCTAACCGTAACCCTAACCCTAATCCTATCCCTAACCCTAACATTACCCTAAACCAAATATTAACCCTAAACCTAACCCTAACCCAAACCCTAACCAAAACCTAACCCTAAACCAAAACCTAACCCTAACCCTAACCCTAACCAAACGATAACCGTAACCCTAACCCTAACCCTAACCCTAACCCTAACCCAAAAACTAACCCTAACCCTAACCCTAACCCTAACTCTAACCCAAACATTAACCCTAAACCTAACCCTAACCCAAACCCTAACCCTATCCCAAAACCAAACACTAACACTAAGTCTAATCCTAACCCTAAACCTATCCCTAACCCTAACGGAAACCATAAACATAACCATATCCCTAAACACAACCCAACCCAAACCTTAACCCTAAACCTGACCCTAACCCTAACCCTAAAACTGAACACTAAACCTGAACATAAACCTAACCCAAACCCTATCCCTAACCTTAACCCTAACACAAACCCTGACACTAACAGTAACCCTAACCTAAATTTAACCCTAACCCTAACCCAAACCCTAACCCTAACCCTAACACTAATCCTAACCCTATCCCTAACCCAAATCCTAACACTAACCCTAACCCTAACCCTAACCCTAACACTCACCCTAACCCAAACGGAAACCCTAAAACTAACCCTAACCCTAACTCAAACCCTAACCCTAATCCAAACGCTAATCCTAACCCTATCCCTAACCCAAAGCCTAACCTTATCGCAAACACTCACCCTAAACCTAACCCAAACCCTAACCCTAACCCTAACCCTAACCCTAATCCAAACGCTAATCCTAACCCTAACCCTAACCCTAACACTAATCCTAACCCTATCTCTAACCCAAAGCCTAACCTTATCGCAAACACTCACCCTAAACCTAACCTAAACCCTAACCCTAACCCTAACACTAACCTTAACCCAAACCCAAACCCTAATCCTAACACTAACACTAACCCTAACCCTAACACTCACCCTAACCCAAACGGAAACCCTAAACCTAACCCTAACCCAAACCCTAACCCTAACAATAACCCTAACCCTAACCCTAACCCTAACCCTAACCCTTACCCTAACCCTAACCCTAACCCAAAACCTAACCCTAAACCAAAACCTAACTCTAACCCTAACCCTAACCAAACCATAACCGTAACCCTAACCTTAACCCTTACAATAACTGTAACACAAATATTAACCCTAAACCTAACCGAAACACAAATCCTAACCCTAAACCTAACCCTAACCCAAACCCTAACCCTAAACCTAACTCTAACACAAAACCTAACCCTAACCCTAACCCTAACACTAACCTAAACCCAAATCCTAACACTAACCCTAACCCTAACCCATACCCTAACCGTAACCCTAACCCTAACCCTAAACCTAACCCTAACCCAAACCCTAACCCTAAACCTAACCCTAACACAAAACCTAACCCTAACCCTAACCCTAACCCTAACCCTATCCCTAACCCTAACCCAAACACTAACCCTAAGCCTAACCCTAACCCTAACCCAAACATTAACGCTAAACCTAACCCAAACCCAAACCCTAACCCTAAACCTAACCCTAACCCAAACCCTAACCCTATCCCAAAACCAAACACTAACCCTAAGTCTAATCCTAACCCTAAACCTAACCCTAATCCTAACGGAACCCATAAACATAACCCTATCCCTAAACACAACCCAACCCAAAACTTAACCCTAAACCTGACCCTAACCCTAACCCTAAAACCGAACACTAAACCTGAACATAAACCAAACCCAAATCCTAACCCTAAACCTAAACCTAACCCAAACCCTGACACTAACAGTAACCATAACCTAAACCTTAACCCTAACCCTAACCCAAACGATAACTCTAATCCTAACCCTAACCCAAACCCAAACACTAACCTAACCCTAACCCTAACAATAACCCAAACCCTAACCCTAATGCTAACTCAAACCCTAACCCTAACCCTAACCCACACCCCAACCCAAACCCAAAACCTTACCTTAACCTTCACCCAAACAATGAACCTAATCGTAACCCTAACCGTAACCCAAACCCTGACCATAACCCTAACCCTAACCCTAACCCTAACACAAACCCTAACCCTATCCCTAACCCTAACCCTAACCCTAACCCAAACCCTAACTCTAACCCTAACCCTAACCCAAATCCTAACCCTAACCCTAAACCTAACCCATACCCTAACCGTAACCCTAACCCTAAGCCTAAACCTAAGCCTAACATAAACCCTAACCCTAAACCTAACCCTAACACAAAACCTAACCCTAACCCTAACCCTAACCCTAACCCTAACCCTAACCCTAACCCAAAAACTAACCCTAACCCTAACCCTAACCCTAACTCTAACCCAAACATTAACCCTAAACCTAACCCTAACCCAAACCCTAACCCTATCCCAAAACCAAACACTAACACTAAGTCTAATCCTAACCCTAAACCTATCCCTAACCCTAACGGAAACCATAAACATAACCATATCCCTAAACACAACCCAACCCAAACCTTAACCCTAAACCTGACCCTAACCCTAACCCTAAAACTGAACACTAAACCTGAACATAAACCTAACCCAAACCCTAACCCTAACCTTAACCCTAACCCAAACACTGACACTAACAGTAACCCTAACCTAAACCTTAAACCTAACCCTAACCCTAACCCTAACCCTAACCCTAACCCAAATCCTAACCCTAACCCTAAACCTAACCCATACCCTAACCGTAACCCTAACCCTAAGCCTAAACCTAAGCCTAACATAAACCCTAACCCTAAACCTAACCCTAACACAAAACCTAACCCTAACCCTAACCCTAACCCTAACCCTAACCCTAACCCAAAAACTAACCCTAACCCTAACCCTAACCCTAACTCTAACCCAAACATTAACCCTAAACCTAACCCTAACCCAAACCCTAACCCTATCCCAAAACCAAACACTAACACTAAGTCTAATCCTAACCCTAAACCTATCCCTAACCCTAACGGAAACCATAAACATAACCATATCCCTAAACACAACCCAACCCAAACCTTAACCCTAAACCTGACCCTAACCCTAACCCTAAAACTGAACACTAAACCTGAACATAAACCTAACCCAAACCCTAACCCTAACCTTAACCCTAACACAAACCCTGACACTAACAGTAACCCTAACCTAAATTTAACCCTAACCCTAACCCAAACCCTAACCCTAACCCTAACACTAATCCTAACCCTATCCCTAACCCAAATCCTAACACTAACCCTAACCCTAACCCTAACCCTAACACTCACCCTAACCCAAACGGAAACCCTAAAACTAACCCTAACCCTAACTCAAACCCAAACCCTAACCCTAACTCTAATACAAACCCTAACCCTAACCCTAATAGTAACCCAACCCTACTCCAAACCATAACCCTAATCCTAATCCTAACCCTAAAACTAAACCTAACCCTAACCCAAACACTAACCCTAACCCTAACCCAAACCCTAACCCTAACCCTAACCCTAACCCTAACCCTAAT
>JAJHUQ010000037.1:8987500-9017500 GCA_035773235.1 Eospalax fontanierii | reverse complement strand
CCAAACCCTAACACTAAACCTAACCCTAACACAAAACCTAACCCTAACCCTAACCCTAACCCTAACCCTATCCCTAACCCTAACCCAAACACTAACCCTAAGCCTAACCCTAACCCTAATCCAAACATTAAACCTAAACATAACCCTAACCCAAACCCTAACCCTAAACCTAACCCTAACCCAAACCCTAACCCTATCCCAAAACCAAACACTAACCCTAAGTCTAATCCTAACCCTAAACCTAACCCTAATCCTAACGGAACCCATAAACATAACCCTATCCCTAAACACAACCCAACCCAAAACTTAACCCTAAACCTGACCCTAACCCTAACCCTAAAACCGAACGCTAAACCTGAACATAAACCTAACCCAAACCCTAACCCTAAACCTAACCCTAACCGAAACCCTGACACTAACAGTAACCGTAACCTAAACCTTAACCCTAACCCTAACCCAAACGATAACTCTAATACTACCCCTAACCAACACCCACACACTACCCTAACCCTAACCCTACCAATAACCCAAACCCTAACCCTAATGCCACCTCAAACCCTAACCCTAACCCTCACCCACACCACAACCCAAACACAAACCCTTACCTTAACCTTCACCCAAACCATGAACCTAATCGTAACCCTAACCGTAACCCAAACCCTGACCATAACCCTAACCCTAAACCTAACCCTAACACAAACCCTAACCCTAACCCTAACCCTAACCCTTACCCAAACCCTAACTCTAACCCTAACCCTAACCCAAACCCAAACCGTAACCCTAAACCTAACCCTAACCCAAACCCAAACCCTAACCCTAACCCTAACCCATACCCTATCCCTAACCCTAACCCTAACCCTAAAACTAATCCTAACGCAAACCAAAACCTAACACTAACTATAACCCTAACCCTAACCCTAACACTAACCCAAACCCTAACACTAACCCTAACGCTAACCCAAACCCTAACTCTAACCCTAACCCTAACCCAAACCCAAACCCTAACCCTAAACCTAATCCTAACCCAAAACCTAACCGTAACCCTAACCCTAACCCAAACCCTATCCTTTACCCTTACCCTAACCCTAACACTAATCCTAACGCAAACCAAACCCTAACACTAACCATAACCCTAACCCTAACCCTAACCGAAACCCAAACCCTAACCCTAACCCTAACCCTAAACGAATCCCTAACCATAACCAGAACACAAACCATAACTCTATCCCTAAACCTAACCCTAATCCTAAACCTAACCCTAAACGAAACGCACACCCTAACCCTACCCCTAATCCAAACGCTAATCCTAACCCTAACTCTAACCCTAACACTAATCCTAACCCTATCCCTAACCCAAATCCTAACCTTATAGCAAACACTCACCTAAACCTAACCTAAACCCTAACCCTAACCCTAACACTAACCCTAACCCAAACCCAAACCCTAATCCTAACACTAACCCTAACCCTAACCCTAACACTCCCCCTAGCCCAAATGGAAACCCTAAACCTTACCCTAACCCTAACTCAAACCCTAACCCTAACCCTAAATCTAATACAAACCCTAACCTTAACTCTAATCCTAAACCCAACCCTAACCCAAACCATAACCCTAATCCTAATCGTAACCCTAAAACTAAACCTAACCCTAACCCAAACACTAACCCTAACCCTAACCCTAATTCTAACCCTAACCCTAACCCTAACCCTAACCCTAACCCTAACCCTAACCCTAACCATAACCCTAATCCTAATCGTAACCCTAACCCAAACACTAACCCTAACCCTAACCCTAAACCTAACCCTAAACCTAATTCTAACCCTAACCCTAACCCTAACCATAACCATAACCCATACCCTAATCCCAGGGTAGCCTTGAACTGATAATCCTCCTGCCTCACCCCCAAGAGTTGAGTTGTACTTTTTTAAGAGCAAAGATTGGATTCATCAACAATGAAAAAGGAAAATATTTTCCCTCATAGAAAACGATGTCCAAAGTAGTTTTCTGATTCAAATGTAGCTTATAGTACTTAAGAATCCAATATCAATAATATGGTAATTTCTAGAAAGAATGAGGTTGGTTATTTATGTAAACACGTGCAATCCTGGCAAGAGCTGCAGGACTGGGAAGCAACCTTGGCATGACTTGACCAGAGGAGGAGCACCTGCTCTGAAGCTATGATAGACAGGCAGAACTTTGCAAGTTTGTGCTGAGTGCTATTGGTCAGTCTCCTGTCATTGGTGTCTGATGTGGGCAGGAGTGCTGAGGTCACAGAATCTTGGACTAAGATTCTGGAACTCCAAGAGGCAGTGACCTGGCAAAGCATTGTTTAGGGTGTTGCTAGGTGACAAAGCCCTCTCAGATGAGTTGCTGAAACACAGAGGTTTCTTGATGGTAGGCTCTAGTATTTGGGTGACCAGTTTGGAGAGATTTAGTTGACTTTAGGTCAAAGTTCTAGTGTTTGACAAAAAGAAGCAGCCAGGCGAAGATGGGAGGAGGAGGGGAGAAGGTGGTGTGTCCTGTTGGACCTGCCCAGGCCCTGCACATATAGGACCTCTACTACAACGCCTACCTCTACTAACCCTAACCCTAACCCTAACCCTAAACCAAACTCTAACCGTAACCCTAACCCTAACCCTATCCCTAACCCTAACACTAACCCTAACCCAAATATTAACCATAAACCTAACCCTAACCCAAACCCTAACCAAAACCTAACCCTAAACCAAAACCTAACCCTAACCCTAACCCTTACTAAACCATAACCATAACCCTGACCCTAACCCTTACAATAACTGTAACACAAATATTAACCCTAAACCTAACCGTAACACAAACCCTAACCCTAAACCTAACACTAATCCAAACCCTAACCCTAAACCTAACCCTAACACAAAACCTAACCATAACCCTAACCCTAACCTAAACCCAAATCCTAACCCTAACCCTAACCCTAACCCATACCCTAACGTAACCCTAACCCTAAACCTAACCCTAACCCTAACCCTAACCCAAACACTAACCCTAACCCTGACCCTAACCCTAACCCAAACATTAACCCTAAACCTAACCCAAACCCTAAACCTAAACCTAACCCAAACCCTAAGCTATCCCAATCCCAAACACTAACCCTAAGCCTAATCCTAACCCTAAACCTAACACTAACCCTAACGGAACCCATAAACATAACCCTATCCCTAAACACAACCCAACCCAAAACTTAACCCTAAACCTGACCCTAACCCTAACCCTAAAACCGAACAATAAACCTGAACATAAACCTAACCCAAACCCTAACCCTAAACCTAACCCTAACCCAAACCCTGACACTAACAGTAACCCTAACCTAAATCTTAACCCTAACCCTAACCCAAACCATAACTGTAACCCTAACCCTAACCCTAACCCATACCCTAAGCTAAACCTAACCCTAACAATAACCCAAACCCTAACCCTAACCCTAACCCACACCCCAACCCAAACCCAAAACCTAACCGTAACCTTCACCCAAACCATGAACCTAATCGTAACCCAAACCGTAACCCAAACCCTGACCATAACCCTAACCCTAACCCTAACACAAACCCTAACACAAACCCTGACCATAACCCTAACCCTAACCCTAACCGAAACCCTAACCATAACCAGAACACAAACCATAACTCTATCCCTAAACCTAACCCTAACCCTAAACCTAACCCTAAACCAAACGCACACACTAACCCTAACCCTAATCCAAACGCTAACCCTAACCCTAACCCTAACCCTAACAGTAATCCTAACCCTATCCCTAACCCAAATCTTAACCTTATCGCAAACACTCACCCTAAACCTAACCTAAACCCTAACCCTAACCCTAACACTAACCCTAAACCAAACCCAAACCCTAATCCTAACACTAACCCTAACCCTAACACTAACACTCACCCTAACCAAAACGGAAACCCTAAACCTAACCCTAACCCTAACTCACCCTAACCCTAACCCTAAATCTAATACAAACCCTAACCCTAACACTAATCCTAACCCCAACCCTAACCCAAACCATAACCCTAATCCTAATCGTAACCTTAAAACTAAACCTAACCCTAACCCAAACACTGACCCTAACCCTAACCCTAAACCTAACCCTAACCCTAATTCTAACCCTAACCCTAACCCTAACCCTAACCATAACCCATACCCTAATCCCAGGGTAGCCTTGAACTGATAATCCTCCTGCCTCACCCCCAAGAGTTGAGTTGTACTTTTTTAAGAGCAAAGATTGGATTCATCAACAATGAAAAAGGAAAATATTTTCCCTCATAGAAAACGATGTCCAAAGTAGTTTTCTGAATCAAATATAGCTTATAGTACTTAAGAATCCAATATCAATAATATGGTAATTTCTAGAAAGAATGAGGTTGGTTATTTATGTAAACACGTGCAATCCTGGCAAGAGCTGCAGGACTGGGAAGCAACCTTGGCATGACTTGACCAGAGGAGGAGCACCTGCTCTGAAGCTATGATAGACAGGCAGAGCTTTGCAAGTTTGTGCTGAGTGCTATTGGTCAGTCTCCTGTCATTGGTGTCTGATGTGGGCAGGAGTGCTGAGGTCACAGAATCTTGGACTAAGATTCTGGAACTCCAAGAGGCAGTGACCTGGCAAAGCATTGTTTAGGGTGTTGCTAGGTGACAAAGCCCTCTCAGATGAGTTGCTGAAACACAGAGGTTTCTTGATGGTAGGCTCTAGTATTTGGGTGACCAGTTTGGAGAGATTTAGTTGACTTTAGGTCAAAGTTCTAGTGTTTGACAAAAAGAAGCAGCCAGGCGAGGATGGGAGGAGGAGGGGAGAAGGTGGTGTGTCCTGTTGGACCTGCCCAGGCCCTGCACATATAGGACCTCTACTACAACGCCTACCTCTACTAACCCTAACCCTAACCCTAACCCTAACCCAAACTCTAACCGTAACCCTAACCCTAACCCTATCCCTAACCCTTACACTAACCCTAACCCAAATATTAACCATAAACCTAACCCTAACCCAAACCCTAACCAAAACCTAACCCTAAACCCAAACCTAACCCTAACCCTAACCCGTACTAAACCATAACCATAACCCTAACCCTAACCCTTACAATAATTGTAACACAAATATTAACCCTAAACCTAACCGTAACACAAACCCTAACCCTAAACCTAACACTAACCCAAACCCTAACCCTAAACCTAAACCTAACACAAAACCTAACCATAACCCTAACCCTAACCTAAACCCAAATCCTAACCCTAACCCTAACCCTAACCCATACCCTAACGTAACCCTAACCCTAAACCTAACCCTAACCCTAACCCTAACCCAAACACTAACCCTAACCCTGACCCTAACCCTAACCCAAACATTAACCCTAAACCTAACCCTAACCCTAAAGCTAAACCTAACCCAAACCCTAAGCTTATCCCAATCCCAAACACTAACCCTAAGCCTAATCCTAACCCTAAACCTAACACTAACCCTAACGGAACCCATAAACATAACCGTATCCCTAAACACAACCCAACCCAAAACTTAACCCTAAACCTGACGCTAACCCTAACCCTAAAACCGAACAATAAACCTGAACATAAACCTAACCCAAACCCTAACCCTAAACCTAACCCTAACCCAAACCCTGACACTAACAGTAACCCTAACCTAAATCTTAACCCTAACCCTAACACAAACCATAACTGTAACCCTAACCCTAACCCTAACCCAAACCCTAAGCTAACCCTAACCCTAACAATAACCCAAACCCTAATCCTAACACTAACTCAAACCCTAACCCTAACCCTAACCCACACCCCAACCCAAACACAAAACCTAACCGTAACCTTCACCCAAACCATGAACCTAATCGTAACCCTAACCGTAACCCAAACCCTGACCATAACCCTAACCCTAACCCTAACCCTAACACAAACCCTAACACAAACCCTGACCATAACCCTAACCCTAACCCTAACCGAAACCCTAACCATAACCAGAACACAAACCATAACTCTATCCCTAAACCTAACCCTAACCCTAAACCTAACCCTAAACCAAACGCACACACTAACCCTAACCCTAATCCAAACGCTAACCCTAACCCTAACCCTAACCCTAACACTAATCCTAACCCTATCCCAAACCCAAATCTTAACCTTATCGCAAACACTCACCCTAAACCTACCCTAAACCCTAACCCTAACCCTAACACTAACCCTAAACCAAACCCAAACCCTAATCCTAACACTAACCCTAACCCTAACCCTAACACTCACCCTAACCCAAACGGAAACCCTAAACCTAACCCTAACCCTAACTCACCCTAACCCTAACCCTAAATCTAATACAAACCCTAACCCTAACACTAATCCTAACCCCAACCCTAACCCAAACCATAACCCTAATCCTAATCGTAACGTTAAAACTAAACCTAACCCTAACCCAAACACTAACCCTAACCCTAACCCTAAACCTAACCCTAACCCTAATTCTAACCCTAACCCTAACCCTAACCCTAACCATAACCCATACCCTAATCCCAGGGTAGCCTTGAACTGATAATCCTCCTGCCTCACCCCCAGGAGTTGAGTTGTACTTTTTTAAGAGCAAAGATTGGATTCAGCAACAATGAAAAAGGAAAATATTTTCCCTCATAGAAAACGATGTCCAAAGTAGTTTTCTGATTCAAATGTAGGTTATAGTACTTAAGAATCCAATATCAATAATATGGTAATTTCTAGAAAGAATGAGGTTGGTTATTTATGTAAACACGTGCAATCCTGGCAAGAGCTGCAGGACTGGGAAGCAACCTTGGCATGACTTGACCAGAGGAGGAGCACCTGCTCTGAAGCTATGATAGACAGGCAGAGCTTTGCAAGTTTGTGCTGAGTGCTATTGGTCAGTCTCCTGTCATTGGTGTCTGATGTGGGCAGGAATGCTGAAGGTCACAGAATCTTGGACTAAGATTCTGGAACTCCAAGAGGGAGTGACCTGGCAAAGCATTCTTTTGGGTGTTGCTAGGTGACAGAGCCCTCTCAGATGAGTTGCTGAAACACAGAGGTTTCTTGATGGTAGGCTCTAGTGTTGGGGTGACCAGTTTGGAGAGATTTAGTTGACTTTAGGTCAAAGTTCTAGTGTTTGACAAAAAGAAGCAGCCAGGCGAAGATGGGAGGAGGAGGGGAGAAGGTGGTGTGTCCTGTTGGACCTGCCCAGGCCCTGCACATATAGGACCTCTACTACAACGCCTACCTCTACTAACCCTAACCCTAACCCTAACCCTAACCCAAACTCTAACCGTAACCCTAACCCTAACCCTATCCCTAACCCTTACACTAACCCTAACCCAAATATTAACCATAAACCTAACCCTAACCCAAACCCTAACCAAAACCTAACCCTAAACCCAAACCTAACCCTAACCCTAACCCGTACTAAACCATACCATAACCCTAACCCTAACCCTTACAATAACTGTAACACAAATATTAACCCTAAACCTAACCGTAACACAAACCCTAACCCTAAACCTAACACTAACCCAAACCCTAACCCTAAACCTAACCCTAACACAAAACCTAACCATAACCCTAACCCTAACCTAAACCCAAATCCTAACCCTAACCCTAACCCTAACCCATACCCTAACGTAACCCTAACCCTAAACCTAACCCTAACCCTAACCCTAACCCAAACACTAACCCTAACCCTGACCCTAACCCTAACCCAAACATTAACCCTAAACCTAACCCTAACCCTAAACCTAAACCTAACCCAAACCCTAAGCTATCCCAATCCCAAACACTAACCCTAAGCCTAATCCTAACCCTAAACCTAACACTAACCCTAACAGAACCCATAAACATAACTCTATCCCTAAACACAACCCAACCCAAAACTTAACCCTAAACCTGACGCTAACCCTAACGCTAAAACCGAACAATAAACCTGAACATAAACCTAACCCAAACCCTAACCCTAAACCTAACCCTAACCCAAACCCTGACACTAACAGTAACCCTAACCTAAATCTTAACCCTAACCCTAACCCAAACCATAACTGTAACCCTAACCCTAACCCTAACCCAAACCCTAAGCTAACCCTAACCCTAACAATAACCCAAACCCTAACCCTAACACTAACTCAAACCCTAACCCTAACCCTAACCCACAACCCAACCCAAACCCAAAACCTAACCGTAACCTTCACCCAAACCATGAACCTAATCGTAACCCTAACCGTAACTCAAACCCTGACCATAACCCTAACCCTAACCCTAACCCTAACACAAACCCTAACACAAACCCTGACCATAACCCTAACCCTAACCCTAACCGAAACACTAACCATAACCAGAACACAAACCATAACTCTATCCCTAAACCTAACCCTAACCCTAAACCTAACCCTAAACCAAACGCACACACTAACCCTAACCCTAATCCAAACGCTAACCCTAACCCTAACCCTAACCCTAACACTAATCCTAACCCTATCCCTAACCCAAATCTTAACCTTATCGCAAACACTCACCCTAAACCTACCCTAAACCCTAACCCTAACCCTAACACTAACCCTAAACCAAACCCAAACCCTAATCCTAACACTAACCCTAACCCTAACCCTAACACTCACCCTAACCCAAACGGAAACCCTAAACCTAACCCTAACCCTAACTCACCCTAACCCTAACCCTAAATCTAATACAAACCCTAACCCTAACACTAATCCTAAACCCAACCCTAACCCAAACCATAACCCTAATCCTAATCGTAACGTTAAAACTAAACCTAACCCTAACCCAAACACTAACCCTAACCCTAACCCTAAACCTAACCCTAACCCTAATTCTAACCCTAACCCTAACCCTAACCCTAACCATAACCCATACCCTAATCCCAGGGTAGCCTTGAACTGATAATCCTCCTGCCTCACCCCCAGGAGTTGAGTTGTACTTTTTTAAGAGCAAAGATTGGATTCAGCAACAATGAAAAAGGAAAATATTTTCCCTCATAGAAAACGATGTCCAAAGTAGTTTTCTGATTCAAATGTAGGTTATAGTACTTAAGAATCCAATATCAATAATATGGTAATTTCTAGAAAGAATGAGGTTGGTTATTTATGTAAACACGTGCAATCCTGGCAAGAGCTGCAGGACTGGGAAGCAACCTTGGCATGACTTGACCAGAGGAGGAGCACCTGCTCTGAAGCTATGATAGACAGGCAGAGCTTTGCAAGTTTGTGCTGAGTGCTATTGGTCAGTCTCCTGTCATTGGTGTCTGATGTGGGCAGGAGTGCTGAGATCACAGAATCTTGGACTAAGATTCTGGAACTCCAAGAGGCAGTGACCTGGCAAAGCATTGTTTAGGGTGTTGCTAGGTGACAAAGCCCTCTCGGATGAGTTGCTGAAACACATTGGTTTCTTGATGGTAGGCTCTAGTATTTGGGTGACCAGTTTGGAGAGATTTAGTTGACTGTAGGTCAAAGTTCTAGTGTTTGACAAAAAGAAGCAGCCAGGAGAAGATGGGAGGAGAAGGGGAGAAGGTGGTGTGTCCTGTTGGACCTGCCCAGGCCCTGCACATATAGTACCTCTACTACAACGCCTACCTCTACTAACCCTAACCCTAACCCTAACCCTAACCCAAACTCTAACCGTAACCCTAAACCTAACCCTATCCCTAACCCTAACACTAACCCTAACCCAAATATTAACAATAAACCTAACCCTAACCCAAACCCTAACCAAAACCTAACCCTAAACCAAAACCTAACCCTAACCCTAACCCTTACCAAACCATAACCGTAACCCTAACCCTAACCCTTACAATAACTGTAACACAAATATTAACCCTAAACCTAACCGTAACACAAACCCTAACCCTAAACCTAACACTAACCCAAACCCTAACCCTAAACCTAACCCTAACACAAAACCTAACCATAACCCTAAAACTTACCCTAACCTAAACCCAAATCCTAACCCTAACCCTAACCCTAACTCATACCCTAACGTAACCCTAACCCTAAACCTAACCCTAACCCTAACCCTAACCCAAACACTAACCCTAACACTAACCCTAACCCTAACCCAAACATTAACCCTAAACCTAACCCTAACCCTAAACCTAAACCTAACCCAAACCCTAACCCTATCCCAAACCCAAACATTAACCCTAAGCCTAATCCTAACCCTAAACCTAACACTAACCCTAACGGAACCCATAAACATAACCCTATCCCTAAACACAACCCAACCCAAAACTTAACCCTAAACCTGACCCTAACCCTAACCCTAAAACCGAACACTAAACCTGAACATAAACCTAACCCAAACCCTAACCCTAAACCTAACCCTAACCCAAACCCTGACACTAACAGTAACCCTAACCTAAACCTTAACCCTAACCCTAACCCATACCATAACTCTAACCCTAAACCTAACCCTAAACCAAACCCTAACGTAACCCTAACCCTAACAATAACCCAAACCCTAACCCTAACACTAACTCAAAACCTAACCCTAACCCTAACCCACACCCCAACCCAAACCCAAAACCTAATCGTAACCTTCACCCAAACCATGAACCTAATCGTAACCCTAACCCTAACCCAAACCCTGACCATAACCCTAACCCTAACCCTAACCCTAACACAAACCCTAACAAAAACCCTGATCATAAACCTAACCCTAACCCTAACCGAAACCCTAACCATAACCAGAACACAAACCATAACTCTATCCCTAAACCTAACCCTAACCCTAAACCTAACCCTAAACCAAACGCACACCCTAACCCTAACCCTAATCCAAACGCTAACCCTAACCCTTACCCTAACCCTAACACTAATCCTAACCCTATCCCTAACCCAAATCTTAACCTTATCGCAAACACTCACCCTAAACCTAACCTAAAACCTAACCCTAACCCTAACACTAACCCTAACCCAATCCCAAACCCTAATCCGAACACTAACCCTAACCCTAACCCTAACACTCACCCTAACCCAAACGGGAACCCTAAACCTAACCCTAACTCTAACTCAAACACCAACCCTAACCCTAACTCTAATACAAACCCTAACCCTAACCCTAATCCTAACCCAACCCTAACCCAAACCATAACCCTAATCCTAATCCTAACCCTAAAACTAAAGCTAACCCTAACCCAAACACTAACCCTAACCCTAACCCAAACCCTAACCCTAACCCAAACCCTAACCCTAAACCTAACCCTAACTCAAACCCTAACCCTAAACCTAAACCTAACAGAAACCCTAAACCTAACCCTAACCCTAACCCTCACCCAAACCCAAACCCTAATACTAACATTAACCCTAACCCTAACCCTAACCCAAACTCTAACCGTAACCCTAACCCTAACCCTATCCCTAACCCTAACACTAACCCTAACCCAAATATTAACCCTAAACCTAACCCTAACCCAAACCCTAACCAAAACCTAACCCTAAACCAAAACCTAACCCTAACCCTAACCCTAACCAAACGATAACCGTAACCCTAACCCTAACCCTTACAATAACTCTAACACAAATATTAACCCTAAACCTAACCGTAACACAAACCCTAACCCTAAACCTAACCCTTACCCAAACCCTAACCCTAAACCTAACCCTAACCAAAATCTAACCCTAACCCTAACCCTAACCCTAACCTAAACCCAAATCCTAACCCTAACCCTAACCCTAACCCATACCCTAACCGTAACCCGAACCCTAACTCTAAACCTAAGCCTAACACAAACCCTAACCCTAAACCTAACCCTAACCCAAAACCTAACCCTAACCCTACCCCTAACCCTAACACTAATCCTAACCCTATGCCTAACCCAAATCCTAAACTTATTTCAAACACTCACCCTAAACCTAACCTAAACCCTAACCCTAAACCTAACACTAACCCTAACCCAAACCCAAACCCTAATCCTAACACTAACCCTAACCCTAAACCTAACACTCACCCTAACCCAAACGGAAACCCTAAACCTAACCCTAACCCTAACTCAAACCCTAACCCTAACCCTAACTCTAATACAAACCCTAACCCTAACCCTAATAGTAACCCAACCCTACCCCAAACCATAACCCTAATCCTAATCGTAACGTTAAAACTAAACCTAACCCTAACCCAAACACTAACCCTAACCCTAACCCTAAACCTAACCCTAACCCTAATTCTAACCCTAACCCTAACCCTAACCCTAACCATAACCCATACCCTAATCCCAGGGTAGCCTTGAACTGATAATCCTCCTGCCTCACCCCCAGGAGTTGAGTTGTACTTTTTTAAGAGCAAAGATTGGATTCAGCAACAATGAAAAAGGAAAATATTTTCCCTCATAGAAAACGATGTCCAAAGTAGTTTTCTGATTCAAATGTAGGTTATAGTACTTAAGAATCCAATATCAATAATATGGTAATTTCTAGAAAGAATGAGGTTGGTTATTTATGTAAACACGTGCAATCCTGGCAAGAGCTGCAGGACTGGGAAGCAACCTTGGCATGACTTGACCAGAGGAGGAGCACCTGCTCTGAAGCTATGATAGACAGGCAGAGCTTTGCAAGTTTGTGCTGAGTGCTATTGGTCAGTCTCCTGTCATTGGTGTCTGATGTGGGCAGGAGTGCTGAGATCACAGAATCTTGGACTAAGATTCTGGAACTCCAAGAGGCAGTGACCTGGCAAAGCATTGTTTAGGGTGTTGCTAGGTGACAAAGCCCTCTCGGATGAGTTGCTGAAGCACATTGGTTTCTTGATGGTAGGCTCTAGTATTTGGGTGACCAGTTTGGAGAGATTTAGTTGACTGTAGGTCAAAGTTCTAGTGTTTGACAAAAAGAAGCAGCCAGGAGAAGATGGGAGGAGAAGGGGAGAAGGTGGTGTGTCCTGTTGGACCTGCCCAGGCCCTGCACATATAGTACCTCTACTACAACGCCTACCTCTACTAACCCTAACCCTAACCCTAACCCTAACCCAAACTCTAACCGTAACCCTAAACCTAACCCTATCCCTAACCCTAACACTAACCCTAACCCAAATATTAACAATAAACCTAACCCTAACCCAAACCCTAACCAAAACCTAACCCTAAACCAAAACCTAACCCTAACCCTAACCCTTACCAAACCATAACCGTAACCCTAACCCTAACCCTTACAATAACTGTAACACAAATATTAACCCTAAACCTAACCGTAACACAAACCCTAACCCTAAACCTAACACTAACCCAAACCCTAACCCTAAACCTAACCCTAACACAAAACCTAACCATAACCCTAAAACTTACCCTAACCTAAACCCAAATCCTAACCCTAACCCTAACCCTAACTCATACCCTAACGTAACCCTAACCCTAAACCTAACCCTAACCCTAACCCTAACCCAAACACTAACCCTAACACTAACCCTAACCCTAACCCAAACATTAACCCTAAACCTAACCCTAACCCTAAACCTAAACCTAACCCAAACCCTAACCCTATCCCAAACCCAAACATTAACCCTAAGCCTAATCCTAACCCTAAACCTAACACTAACCCTAACGGAACCCATAAACATAACCCTATCCCTAAACACAACCCAACCCAAAACTTAACCCTAAACCTGACCCTAACCCTAACCCTAAAACCGAACACTAAACCTGAACATAAACCTAACCCAAACCCTAACCCTAAACCTAACCCTAACCCAAACCCTGACACTAACAGTAACCCTAACCTAAACCTTAACCCTAACCCTAACCCATACCATAACTCTAACCCTAAACCTAACCCTAAACCAAACCCTAACGTAACCCTAACCCTAACAATAACCCAAACCCTAACCCTAACACTAACTCAAAACCTAACCCTAACCCTAACCCACACCCCAACCCAAACCCAAAACCTAATCGTAACCTTCACCCAAACCATGAACCTAATCGTAACCCTAACCCTAACCCAAACCCTGACCATAACCCTAACCCTAACCCTAACCCTAACACAAACCCTAACAAAAACCCTGATCATAAACCTAACCCTAACCCTAACCGAAACCCTAACCATAACCAGAACACAAACCATAACTCTATCCCTAAACCTAACCCTAACCCTAAACCTAACCCTAAACCAAACGCACACCCTAACCCTAACCCTAATCCAAACGCTAACCCTAACCCTTACCCTAACCCTAACACTAATCCTAACCCTATCCCTAACCCAAATCTTAACCTTATCGCAAACACTCACCCTAAACCTAACCTAAAACCTAACCCTAACCCTAACACTAACCCTAACCCAATCCCAAACCCTAATCCGAACACTAACCCTAACCCTAACCCTAACACTCACCCTAACCCAAACGGGAACCCTAAACCTAACCCTAACTCTAACTCAAACACCAACCCTAACCCTAACTCTAATACAAACCCTAACCCTAACCCTAATCCTAACCCAACCCTAACCCAAACCATAACCCTAATCCTAATCCTAACCCTAAAACTAAAGCTAACCCTAACCCAAACACTAACCCTAACCCTAACCCAAACCCTAACCCTAACCCAAACCCTAACCCTAAACCTAACCCTAACTCAAACCCTAACCCTAAACCTAAACCTAACAGAAACCCTAAACCTAACCCTAACCCTAACCCTCACCCAAACCCAAACCCTAATACTAACATTAACCCTAACCCTAACCCTAACCCAAACTCTAACCGTAACCCTAACCCTAACCCTATCCCTAACCCTAACACTAACCCTAACCCAAATATTAACCCTAAACCTAACCCTAACCCAAACCCTAACCAAAACCTAACCCTAAACCAAAACCTAACCCTAACCCTAACCCTAACCAAACGATAACCGTAACCCTAACCCTAACCCTTACAATAACTCTAACACAAATATTAACCCTAAACCTAACCGTAACACAAACCCTAACCCTAAACCTAACCCTTACCCAAACCCTAACCCTAAACCTAACCCTAACCAAAATCTAACCCTAACCCTAACCCTAACCCTAACCTAAACCCAAATCCTAACCCTAACCCTAACCCTAACCCATACCCTAACCGTAACCCGAACCCTAACTCTAAACCTAAGCCTAACACAAACCCTAACCCTAAACCTAACCCTAACACAAAACCTAACCCTAACCCTAACCCTAACCCTAACACTAATCCTAACCCTATGCCTAACCCAAATCCTAAACTTATTTCAAACACTCACCCTAAACCTAACCTAAACCCTAACCCTAAACCTAACACTAACCCTAACCCAAACCCAAACCCTAATCCTAACACTAACCCTAACCCTAAACCTAACACTCACCCTAACCCAAACGGAAACCCTAAACCTAACCCTAACCCTAACTCAAACCCTAACCCTAACCCTAACTCTAATACAAACCCTAACCCTAACCCTAATAGTAACCCAACCCTACCCCAAACCATAACCCTAATCCTAATCGTAACGTTAAAACTAAACCTAACCCTAACCCAAACACTAACCCTAACCCTAACCCTAAACCTAACCCTAACCCTAATTCTAACCCTAACCCTAACCCTAACCCTAACCATAACCCATACCCTAATCCCAGGGTAGCCTTGAACTGATAATCCTCCTGCCTCACCCCCAGGAGTTGAGTTGTACTTTTTTAAGAGCAAAGATTGGATTCAGCAACAATGAAAAAGGAAAATATTTTCCCTCATAGAAAACGATGTCCAAAGTAGTTTTCTGATTCAAATGTAGGTTATAGTACTTAAGAATCCAATATCAATAATATGGTAATTTCTAGAAAGAATGAGGTTGGTTATTTATGTAAACACGTGCAATCCTGGCAAGAGCTGCAGGACTGGGAAGCAACCTTGGCATGACTTGACCAGAGGAGGAGCACCTGCTCTGAAGCTATGATAGACAGGCAGAGCTTTGCAAGTTTGTGCTGAGTGCTATTGGTCAGTCTCCTGTCATTGGTGTCTGATGTGGGCAGGAGTGCTGAGATCACAGAATCTTGGACTAAGATTCTGGAACTCCAAGAGGCAGTGACCTGGCAAAGCATTGTTTAGGGTGTTGCTAGGTGACAAAGCCCTCTCGGATGAGTTGCTGAAGCACATTGGTTTCTTGATGGTAGGCTCTAGTATTTGGGTGACCAGTTTGGAGAGATTTAGTTGACTGTAGGTCAAAGTTCTAGTGTTTGACAAAAAGAAGCAGCCAGGAGAAGATGGGAGGAGAAGGGGAGAAGGTGGTGTGTCCTGTTGGACCGGCCCAGGCCCTGCACATATAGTACCTCTACTACAACGCCTACCTCTACTAACCCTAACCCTAACCCTAACCCTAACCCAAACTCTAACCGTAACCCTAAACCTAACCCTATCCCTAACCCTAACACTAACCCTAACCCAAATATTAACAAGAAACCTAACCCTAACCCAAACCCTAACCAAAACCTAACCCTAAACCAAAACCTAACCCTAACCCTAACCCTTACCAAACCATAACCGTAACCCTAACCCTAACCCTTACAATAACTGTAACACAAATATTAACCCTAAACCTAACCGTAACACAAAACCTAACCCTAAACCTAACACTAACCCAAACCCTAACCCTAAACCTAACCCTAACACAAAACCTAACCATAACCCTAAAACTTACCCTAACCTAAACCCAAATCCTAACCCTAACCCTAACCCTAACTCATACCCTAACGTAACCCTACCCCTAAACCTAACCCTAACCCTAACCCTAACCCAAACACTAACCCTAACACTAACCCTAACCCTAACCCAAACATTAACCCTAAACCTAACCCTAACCCTAAACCTAAACCTAACCCAAACCCTAACCCTATCCCAAACCCAAACATTAACCCTAAGCCTAATCCTAACCCTAAACCTAACACTAACCCTAACGGAACCCATAAACATAACCCTATCCCTAAACACAACCCAACCCAAAACTTAACCCTAAACCTGACCCTAACCCTAACCCTAAAACCGAACACTAAACCTGAACATAAACCTAACCCAAACCCTAACCCTAAACCTAACCCTAACCCAAACCCTGACACTAACAGTAACCCTAACCTAAACCTTAACCCTAACCCTAACCCATACCATAACTCTAACCCTAAACCTAACCCTAAACCAAACCCTAACGTAACCCTAACCCTAACAATAACCCAAACCCTAACCCTAACACTAACTCAAAACCTAACCCTAACCCTAACCCACACCCCAACCCAAACCCAAAACCTAATCGTAACCTTCACCCAAACCATGAACCTAATCGTAACCCTAACCCTAACCCAAACCCTGACCATAACCCTAACCCTAACCCTAACCCTAACACAAACCCTAACAAAAACCCTGATCATAAACCTAACCCTAACCCTAACCGAAACCCTAACCATAACCAGAACACAAACCATAACTCTATCCCTAAACCTAACCCTAACCCTAAACCTAACCCTAAGCCAAACACACAGCCTAACCCTAACCCTAATCCAAACGCTAACCCTAACCCTTACCCTAACCCTAACACTAATCCTAACTCTATCCCTAACCCAAATCTTAACCTTATCGCAAACACTCACCCTAAACCTAACCTAAAACCTAACCCTAACCCTAACACTAACCCTAACCCAATCCCAAACCCTAATCCGAACACTAACCCTAACCCTAACCCTAACACTCACCCTAACCCAAACGGGAACCCTAAACCTAACCCTAACCCTAACTCAAACCCCAACCCTAACCCTAACTCTAATACAAACCCTAACCCTAACCCTAATCCTAACCCAACCCTAACCCAAACCATAACCCTAATCCTAAACCTAACCCTAAAACTAAAGCTAACCCTAACCCAAACACTAACCCTAACCCTAACCCAAACCCTAACCCTAACCCAAACCCTAACCCTAAACCTAACCCTAACTCAAACTCTAACCCTAAACCTAAACCTAACAGAAACCCTAAATCTAACCCTAACCCTAACCCTCACCCAAACCCAAACCCTAATACTAACATTAACCCTAACCCTAACCCTAACCCAAACTCTAACCGTAACCCTAACCCTAACCCTATCCCTAACCCTAACACTAACCCTAACCCAAATATTAACCCTAAACCTAACCCTAACCCAAACCCTAACCAAAACCTAACCCTAAACCAAAACCTAACCCTAACCCTAACCCTAACCAAACGATAACCGTAACCCTAACCCTAACCCTTACAATAACTCTAACACAAATATTAACCCTAAACCTAACCGTAACACAAACCCTAACCCTAAACCTAACCCTTACCCAAACCCTAACCCTAAACCTAACCCTAATGAAAATCTAACCCTAACCCTAACCCTAACCCTAACCTAAACCCAAATCCTAACCCTAACCCTAACCCTAACCCATACCCTAACCGTAACCCGAACCCTAACTCTAAACCTAAGCCTAACACAAACCCTAACCCTAAACCTAACCCTAACACAAAACCTAACCCTAACCCTAACCCTAACCCTAACCCTAACACTAATCCTAACCCTATGCCTAACCCAAATCCTAAACTTATTGCAAACACTCACCCTAAACCTAACCTAAACCCTAACCCTAAACCTAACACTAACCCTAACCCAAACCCAAACCCTAATCCTAACACTAACCCTAACCCTAAACCTAACACTCACCCTAACCCAAACGGAAACCCTAAACCTAACCCTAACCCTAACTCAAACCCTAACCCTAACCCTAACTCTAATACAAACCCTAACCCTAACCCTAATAGTAACCCAACCCTACCCCAAACCATAACCCTAATCCTAATCCTAACCCTAAAACTAAACCTAACCCTAACCAAACACTAACCCTAACCCTAACCCAAACCCTAACCCTAACCCAAACCCTAACCCTAAACATACCCCTAACCCAAACCCTAACTCTAAACCTAACCCTAACCCAAACCCTAACCCTAACCCTAACCCTAACCGAAACCCTAACCATAACCAGAACACAAACCATAACTCTATCCCTAAACCTAACCCTAACCCTAAACCTAACCCTAAACCAAACGCACACCCTAACCCTAACCCTAATCCAAACGCTAACCCTAACCCTTACCCTAACCCTAACACTAATCCTAACCCTATCCCTAACCCAAATCTTAACCTTATCGCAAACACTCACCCTAAACCTAACCTAAAACCTAACCCTAACCCTAACACTAACCCTAACCCAAACCCAAACCCTAATCCGAACACTAACCCTAACCCTAACCCTAACACTCACCCTAACCCAAACGGGAACCCTAAACCTAACCCTAACCCTAACTCAAACCCCAACCCTAACCCTAACTCTAATACAAACCCTAACCCTAACCCTAATCCTAACCCAACCCTAACCCAAACCATAACCCTAATCCTAATCCTAACCCTAAAACTAAAGCTAACCCTAACCCAAACACTAACCCTAACCCTAACCCAAACCCTAACCCTAACCCAAACCCTAACCCTAAACCTAACCCTAACTCAAACCCTAACCCTAAACCTAAACCTAACAGAAACCCTAAACCTAACCCTAACGCTAACCCTCACCCAAACCCAAACCCTAATACTAACATTAACCCTAACCCTAACCCTAACCCAAACTCTAACCGTAACCCTAACCCTAATCCTATCCCTAACCCTAACATTACCCCAAACCAAGTATTCACCCTAACCCTAACCTTACCCCAACCCCTAACCAAAACCTAACCCTAAACCAAATCCTAACCCTAACCCTAACCCTAACCAAACGATAACCGTAACCCTAACCCTAACCCTTACAATAACTCTAACACAAATATTAACCCTAAACCTAACCGTAACACAAACCCTAACCCTAAACCTAACCCTTACCCAAACCCTAACCCTAAACCTAACCCTAACCAAAATCTAACCCTAACCCTAACCCTAACCCTAACCTAAACCCAAATCCTAACCCTAACCCTAACCCTAACCCATACCCTAACCGTAACCCGAACCCTAACTCTAAACCTAAGCCTAACACAAACCCTAACCCTAAACCTAACCCTAACACAAAACCTAACCCTAACCCTAACCCAAATCCTAAACTTATTGCAAACACTCACCCTAAACCTAACCTAAACCCTAACCCTAACCCTAACACTAACCCTAACCCAAACCCAAACCCTAATCCTAACACTAACCCTAACCCTAACCCTAACACTCACCCTAACCCAAACGGAAACCTTAAACCTAACCCTAACCCTAACTCAAACCCTAACCCGAACCATAACTCTAATACAAACCCTAACCCTAACCCTAATCCTAACCCCAACCCTAACCCAAACCATAACCCTAATCCTAATCGTAACCCTAAAACTAAACCTAACCCTAACCCAAACACTAACCCTAACCTTAACCCTAACCCTAACCCAAACCCTAACCTAACCCTAACCCAAACAATAACCCAAACCATAACCCTAACACTAACTCAAACCCTAACCCTAACGCACACCCCAACCCAAACCCAAAACCTAACCGTAACCTTCACCCAAACCATGAACCTAATCGTAACCCTAACCCTAACCCAAACCCTGACCATAACCCTAACCATAACCCTAACCCTAACACAAACCCTAACACAAACCCTGACCATAACCCTAACCCTAACCCTAACCGAAACCCTAACCATAACCAGAACACAAACCATAACTCTATCCCTAAAACTAACCCTAACCCTAAACCTAACCCTAAACCAAACGCACACCCTAACCCTAACCCTAAGCCAAACGCTAACCCTAAACCTAACCCTAACCCTAAAACTAATCCTAACCCTATCCCTAACCCAAATCTTAACCTTATCGCAAACACTCACCCTAAACCTAACCTAAACCCTATCCCTAACCCTAACACTAACCCTAACCCAAACCCAAACCCTAATCCGAACACTAACCCTAACCCTAACCCTAACACTCACCTTAACCCAAACGGAAACCCTAAACCTATCCCTAACCCTAACTCAAACCCTAACCCTAACCCTAACTCTAATACAAACCCTAACCTTAACCCTAATAGTAAGCCAACCCTACCCCAAACCATAACCCTAATCCTAATCCTAACCCTAAAACTAAACCTAACCCTAACCAAACACTAACCCTAACCCTAACCCAAACCCTAACCCTAACCCAAACCCTAACCCTAAACATACCCCTAACCCAAACCCTAACTCTAAACCTAACCCTAACACAAACCCTAACCCTAACCCTAACCCTAACCCTAACCCTAAACCAAACCCTAACCCTAATACTAACATTAACCCTAACCCTAACCCTAACCCAAACTCTAACCGTAACCCTAACCCTAACCCTATCCCTAACCCTAACACTAACCCTAACCCAAATATTAACCCTAAACCTAACCCTAACCCAAACCCTAACCAAAACCTAACCCTAAACCAAAACCTAACCCTAACCCTAACCCTAACCAATCCATAACCGTAACCCTAACCCTAACCCTTATAATAACTCTAACACAAATATTAACCCTAAACCTAACCCTAACACAAAACCTAACCCTAAACCTAACCCTAACCTAAACCCAAATCCTAACCCTAACCCTAACCCTAACCGATACCCTAACCGTAACCCTAAACCTAACCCTAAACCTAAGCCTAACACAAAATCTAACCCTAACCCTAACCCTAACCCTAACCCTAACCCTAACCCTTACCCTAACCCAAAAACTAACCCTAATCCTAACCCTAACCCTACCCCTAACCCTATCCCAAACATTACCCCTAAACCTAACCCTAACACAAACCCTAACCCTAAACCCAACCCTAACCCAAACCCTAACCCTATCCCAAAACCAAACACTAACACTAAGTCTAATCCTAACCCTAAACCTAACCCTAACCCTAACGGAAACCATAAACATAACCCTATCCCTAAACACAAACCAACCCAAACCTTCACCCTAAACCTGACCCTAACCCTAACCCTAAAACCGAACACTAAACCTGAACATAAACCTAACCCAAACCCTAACCCTAACCTTAACCCTAACCCAAACCCTGACACTAACAGTAACCCTAACCTAAAAATTAACCCTTACCCTAAACCAAACCCTAACTCTAACCCTAACCCTAACCCAAACCCAAACCCTAACCTAACCCTAACCCTAACAATAACCCAAACCCTAACTCTAACGCTAACTCAAACCCTAACCCTAACAATAACCCACACGACAACCCAAACCCAAAACCTAACCATAATTTCACCCAAACCATGAACCTAATCTTAACCCTAACCCTAACCCAAACCGAAACCCTAACCCTAAACCTAACCCTAACCCAAACCCTAACCCTAACCCAAACCCTAACCCAAAACCTATCCCTAACCCTAACCCTAACCCTAATCCTAATCCTAACGCAAACCAAACCCTAACACTAACCATAACTCTAAACCTAACCCTAACCCAAACCCAAACCGTAACCCTAAACCTAACCCTAAACGAAACCCTACCCATAACCAGAACACAAACCATAACTGTATCCCTAAACCTAACCCTAATCCTAAACCTAACCCTAAAACAAACGCACACCCTAACCCTAACCCTAATCCAAACGCTAATCCTAATCCTAAGCCTAACCCTAACACTAATCCTAACCCTATCCCTAACCCAAATCCTAACCTTATCGCAAACACTCACCCTAAACCTAACCTAAACCCTAACCCTAACCCTAACACTAACCCTAACCCAAACCCAAACCCTAATCCTAACACTAACCCTAACCCAAACCCTAACACTCACCCTAACCCAAACGGAAACCTTAAACCTAACCCTAACCCTAACTCAAACCCTAACCCGAACCATAACTCTAATACAAACCCTAACCCTAACCCTAATCCTAACCCCAACCCTAACCCAAACCATAACCCTAATCCTAATCGTAACCCTAAAACTAAACCTAACCCTAACCCAAACACTAACCCTAACCTTAACCCTAACCCTAACCCAAACCCTAACCTAACCCTAACCCTAACAATAACCCACACCATAACCGTAACACTAACTCAAAAGCTCACCCTAACGCACACCCCAACACAAACCCAAAACCTAACCGTAACCTTCACCCAAACCATGAATCTAATCGTAACCCTAACCCTAACCCAAACCCTGACCATAACCCTAACCATAACCCTAACCCTAACACAAACCCTAACACAAACCCTGACCATAACCCTAACCCTAACCCTAACCGAAACCCTAACCATAACCAGAACACAAACCATAACTCTATCCCTAAAACTAACCCTAACCCTAAACCTAACCCTAAACCAAACGCACACCCTAACCCTAACCCTAAGCCAAACGCTAACCCTAAACCTAACCCTAACCCTAAAACTAATCCTAACCCTATCCCTAACCCAAATCTTAACCTTATCGCAAACACTCACCCTAAACCTAACCTAAACCCTATCCCTAACCCTAACACTAACCCTAACCCAAACCCAAACCCTAATCCGAACACTAACCCTAACCCTAACCCTAACACTCAACTTAAACCAAACGGAAACCGTAAACCTATCCCAAACCCTAACTCAAACCCTAACCCTAACCCTGACTCTAATGCAAACCCTAACCTTAACCCTAATAGTAACCCAACGCTACCCCAAACCATAACCCTAATCCTAATCCTAACCCTAAGACTAAACCTAACCCTAAGCAAACACTAACCCTAACCCTAACCCAAACCCTAACCCTAACCCAAACCCTAACCCTAAACATAACCCTAACCCAAACCCTAACTCTAAACCTAAGCCTAACACAAACCCTAACCCTAACCCTAACCCTAACCCTAACCCTAACCCTAAACCAAACCCTAACCCTAATACTAACATTAACCCTAACCCTAACCCTAACCCAAACTCTAACCGTAACCCTAACCCTAACCCTATCCCTAACCCTAACACTAACCCTAACCCAAATATTAACCCTAAACCTAACCCTAACCCAAACCCTAACCAAAACCTAACCCTAAACCAAAACCTAACCCTAACCCTAACCCTAACCAATCCATAACCGTAACCCTAACCCTAACCCTTATAATAACTCTAACACAAATATTAACCCTAAACCTAACCCTAACACAAAACCTAACCCTAAACCTAACCCTAACCTAAACCCAAATCCTAACCCTAACCCTAACCCTAACCGATACCCTAACCGTAACCCTAAACCTAACCCTAAACCTAAGCCTAACACAAAATCTAACCCTAACCCTAACCCTAACCCTAACCCTAACCCTAACCCTTACCCTAACCCAAAAACTAACCCTAATCCTAACCCTAACCCTAACCCTAACCCTAACCCAAACATTACCCCTAAACCTAACCCTAACACAAACCCTAACCCTAAACCCAACCCTAACCCAAACCCTAACCCTATCCCAAAACCAAACACTAACACTAAGTCTAATCCTAACCCTAAACCTAACCCTAACCCTAACGGAAACCATAAACATAACCCTATCCCTAAACACAAACCAACCCAAACCTTCACCCTAAACCTGACCCTAACCCTAACCCTAAAACCGAACACTAAACCTGAACATAAACCTAACCCAAACCCTAACCCTAACCTTAACCCTAACCCAAACCCTGACACTAACAGTAACCCTAACCTAAAAATTAACCCTTACCCTAAACCAAACCCTAACTCTAACCCTAACCCTAACCCAAACCCAAACCCTAACCTAACCCTAACCCTAACAATAACCCAAACCCTAACTCTAACGCTAACTCAAACCCTAACCCTAACAATAACCCACACGACAACCCAAACCCAAAACCTAACCATAATTTCACCCAAACCATGAACCTAATCTTAACCCTAACCCTAACCCAAACCGAAACCCTAACCCTAAACCTAACCCTAACCCAAACCCTAACCCTAACCCAAACCCTAACCCAAAACCTATCCCTAACCCTAACCCTAACCCTAACACTAATCCTAACCCTATCCCTAACCCAAATCCTAACCTTATCGCAAACACTCACCCTAAACCTAACCTAAACCCTAACCCTAACCCTAACACTAACCCTAACCCAAACCCAAACCCTAATCCTAACACTAACCCTAACCCTAACCCTAACACTCACCCTAACCCAAACGGAAACCTTAAACCTAACCCTAACCCTAACTCAAACCCTAACCCTAACCCTAACTCTAATACAAACCCTAACCCTAACCCTAATCCTAACCCCAACCCTAACCCAAACCATAACCCTAATCCTAATCGTAACCCTAAAACTAAACCTAACCCTAACCCAAACACTAACCCTAACCTTAACCCTAACCCTAACCCAAACCCTAACCTAACCCTAACCCTAACAATAACCCAAAACATAACCCTAACACTAACTCAAACCCTAACCCTAACGCACACCCCAACCCAAACCCAAAACCTAACCGTAACCTTCACCCAAACCATGAACCTAATCGTAACCCTAACCCTAACCCAAACCCTGACCATAACCCTAACCATAACCCTAACCCTAACACAAACCCTAACACAAACCCTGACCATAACCCTAACCCTAACCCTAACCGAAACCCTAACCATAACCAGAACACAAACCATAATTCTATCCCTAAAACTAACCCTAACCCTAAACCTAACCCTAAACCAAACGCACACCCTAACCCTAACCCTAAGCCAAACGCTAACCCTAAACCTAACCCTAACCCTAAAACTAATCCTAACCCTATCCCTAACCCAAATCTTAACCTTATCGCAAACACTCACCCTAAACCTAACCTAAACCCTATCCCTAACCCTAACACTAACCCTAACCCAAACCCAAACCCTAATCCGAACACTAACCCTAACCCTAACCCTAACACTCACCTTAACCCAAACGGAAACCCTAAACCTATCCCTAACCCTAACTCAAACCCTAACCCTAACCCTAACTCTAATACAAACCCTAACCTTAACCCTAATAGTAACCCAACCCTACCCCAAACCATAACCCTAATCCTAATCCTAACCCTAAAACTAAACCTAACCCTAACCCAAACACTAACCCTAACCCTAACCCAAACCCTAACCCTAACCCAAACCCTAACCCTAAACATACCCCTAACCCAAACCCTAACCCTAACCCTAACCCTAACCCAAACACTAACCATAACCCTAATCCTAACCCAAACCCTAACCCTAAACCTAACCCTAACCCTAATTCTAACCCTAACCCTAACCCTAACCCTAACCATAACCCATACCCTAATCCCAGGGTAGCCTTGAACTGATAATCCTCCTGCCTCACCCCCAAGAGTTGAGTTGTACTTTTTTAAGAGCAAAGATTGGATTCATCAACAATGAAAAAGGAAAATATTTTCCCTCATAGAAAAAGATGTCTAAAGTAGTTTTCTGATTCAAATGTAGCTTATAGTACTTAAGAATCCAATATCAATAATATGGTAATTTCTAGAAAGAATGAGGTTGGTTATTTATGTAACCACGTGCAATCCTGGCAAGAGCTGCAGGACTGGGAAGCTCCCTTGGCATGACTTGACCAGAGGAGGAGCACCTGCTCTGAAGCTGTGATAGACAGGCAGAGCTTTGCAAGTGAGTGCTGAGTGCTATTGGTCAGTCTCCTGTCATTGGTGTCTGATGTGGGCAGGAATGCTGAAGGTCACAGAATCTTGGACTAAGATTCTGGAACTCCAAGAGGCAGTGACCTGGCAAAGCATTCTTTTGGGTGTTGCTAGGTGACAGAGCCCTCTCAGATGAGTTGCTGAAACACAGAGGATTCTTTATGGTAGGCTCTAGTGTTTGGGTGACCAGTTTGGAGAGATTTAGTTGACTGTAGGTCAAAGTTCTAGTGTTTGACAAAAAGAAGCAGCCAGGAGAAGATGGGAGGAGGAGGGGAGAAGGTGGTGTGTCCTGCTGGATCTGCCCAGGCCCTGCACATATAGGACCTCTACTACAACGCATACCTCTACTAACCCTAACCCTAACCCTAACCCTAACCCTAACCCTAACCCAAACTCTAACCGTAAACCTAACCCTAACCCTATCCCTAACCCTAACACTAACCCTAACCCAAATATTAACCCTAAACCTAACCCTAACCCAAAACCTAACCCTAAACCAAAACCTAACCCTAACACTAACCCTAACCAAACCATAACCGAAACCCTAACCCTAACCTTTCCAATAACTCTAACACAAATATTAACACTAAACCTAACCGTAACACAAACCCTAACCCTAAACCTAACCCTAACCCTAAACCTAACCATAACCCAAACCCTAACCCTATCCCAAACCCAAACACTAACCCTAAGCCTAATCCTAACCCTAAACCTAACCCTAACCCTAACGGAACCCATAAACATAACCCTATCCCTAAACACAACCCTACCCAAAACTTAACCCTAAACCTGACCCTAACCCTAACCCTAAAACCGAACACTAAACCTGAACATAAACCTAACCCAAACCCTAACACTAAACCTAACCCTAACCCAAACCCTGACACTAACAGTAACCCTAACCTAAACCTTCACCCTACCCCTAACCCAAACCCTAACTCTCACCCTAACCCTAACCCAAGCCCAAACCCTAACCTAACCCTAACCCTAACAATAACCCAAACCCTAACCCTAACACTAACTCATAACCTAACCCTAACCCTAACCCACACCGCAACCCAAACCCAAAACCTAACCGTAAACTTCACCCAAACCATGAACCTAATCGTAACCCTAACAATAAACCCAAACCCTGACCATAAACCTATCACTAACCCTAAACTTAACACAAACCCTAACAAAAACCCTGACCATAACCTTAACCCTAAACCTAAACAGAAACCCTAACCATAACCAGAACACAAACCATAACTCTATCCCTAAACCTAATCCTAACCCTAACGCTAACCCTAAACCAAACGCACACACCCTAACCCTAACCCTAATCCAAACGCTAACCTTAACCCTAACACTAATCCTAACCCTATCCCTAACCCAAATCCTAACCTTATCGCAAACACTCACCCTAAACCTAACCTAAACCCTAACCCTAACCCTAACACTAACCCTAACCCAAACCCAAACCCTAATCCTAACACTAACCCTAACCCTAACCCTAACACTCACCCTATCCCAAAGGGAAACCCTAAACCTAACCCTAACCCTAACTCAAACCCTAACCCTAATCCTAACTCTAATACAAACCCTAACCCTAACCTTAATAGTAACCCAACCCTACACCAAACCATAACCCTAATCCTAATCCTAACCCTAAAACTAAACCTAACCCTAACCCAAACACTAACCCTAACCCTAACCCAAACCCTTACCCTAAACCAAAACCTAACCCTAAACCTAACCCTAACCCAAAACCTAACCCTAAACCTAACCCTAACCCTAACCCTAACCCTAACCTAAACCCAAATCCTAATCCTAACCCTAAGCCTAACCCATACCCTAACCGTAACCCTAACCCTAACCCTAACACTAACCCTAACCCAAATATTAACACTAAACCTAACCCTAACCCAAACCCTAACCAAAACCTAACCCTAAACCAAAACCTAACCCTAACCCTAATCCTATCCAAACCATAACCGTAACCCTAACCCTAACCCTTACAATAACTCTAACACAAATATTAACCCTAAACCTAACCGTAACACAAACCCTAACCCTAAACCTAACCCTAACAAAAAACCTAACCCTAACCCTAACCCTAACCCAAACCCTATCCCTAACCCTAACCCTAAACCTAACCCTAAACCAAACCCTAACCCTAAACCTAACCCTAACACAAAACCTAACCCTAACCCTAACCCTATCCCTAACCTAAACCCAAATCATAACCGTAACCCTAACCCTAACCGATACCCTAACCGTAACCCTAACTCTAACCCTAAACCTAAGCCTAACATAAACCCTAACCCTAAATCTAACCCTAACACAAAACCTAACCCTAACCCTAACCCTAACCCTAACCCTAACCCAAACACTAACCCTAACCCTAACCCTAACCCTAACCCTAACCCTAACCCAAACATTAACCCTAAACCTAACCCTAACCCAAACCCTAACCCTATCCCAAAACCAAACACTAACACTAAGTCTAATCCTAACCCTAAACCTAACCCTAAGCCTAACGGAAACCATAAACATAACCCTATCACTAAACACAACCCAACCCAAACCTTAACCCTAAACCTGACCCTAACCCTAACCCTAAAACCGAACACTAAACCTGAACATAAACCTAACCGAAACCCTAACGCTAACCCAAACCCTAACTCTAACCCTAACCCTAACCCAAACCCAAACCCTAACCTAACCCTAACCCTAACAATAACCCAAACACTAACTCTAACGCTAACTCAAACCCTAACCCTAACCCACACCCCAACCCAAACAAAAAACCTAACCGTAATCTTCACACAAACCAAGAACCTAATCGTAACCCTACCCCTAACCCAAACCCTAACTCTAACCCTAACCCTAACCCTAACCCAAATCCTATCCCTAAACCTAACCCTAACCCTAATCCTAATCCTAACACAAACCAAACCCTAACACTAACCATAACCCTAAACCTAACACTAACCCAAACCCAAACCCTAACCCTAACCCTAACCCTAAACGAAACCCTAACCATAACCAGAACACAAACCATAACTGTATCCCTAAACCTAACCCTAATCCTAAACCTAACCCTAAACCAAACGCACACCCTAACCCTAACCCTAATCCAAACGCTAATCCTAACCCTAACCCTAACCCTAACACTAATCCTAACCCTATCCCTAACCCAAATCCTAACCTTATCGCAAACACTCACCCTAAACCTAACCTAAACCCTAACCCTAACCCTAACACTAACCCTAACCCAACCCCAAACCCTAATACTAACACTAACCCTAACCCTAACCCTAACACTCACCCTAACCCAAACCCTAACCAAAACCTAA
>JAJHUQ010000037.1:8982500-8985000 GCA_035773235.1 Eospalax fontanierii | reverse complement strand
TAATCGTAACCCTAACAATAAACCCAAACCCTGACCATAACCCTATCACTAACCCTAACCTTAAAACAAACCCTAACAAAAACCCTGACCATAACCCTAACCCTAAACCTAAACAGAAACCCTAACCATAACCAGAACACAAACCATAACTCTATCCCTAAACATAATCCTAACCCTAACCCTAACCCTAAACCAAACGCACACACCCTAACCCTAACCCTAATCCAAACGCTAACCTTAACCCTAACACTAATCCTAACCCTATCCCTAACCCAAATCCTAACCTTATCGCAAACACTCACCCTAAACCTAACCTAAACCCTAACCCTAACCCTAACACTAACCCTAAGCCAAACCCAAACCCTAATCCTAACACTAACCCTAACCCTAACCCTAACACTCACCCTATCCCAAAGGGAAACCCTAAACCTAACCCTAACCCTAACTCAAACCCTAACCCTAATCCTAACTCTAATACAAACCCTAACCCTAACCTTAATAGTAACCCAACCCTACACCAAACCATAACCCTAATCCTAATCCTAACCCTAAAACTAAACCTAACCCTAACCCAAACACTAACCCTAACCCTAACCCAAACCCTTACCCTAAACCAAACCCTAACCCTAAACCTAACCCTAACCCAAACCCTAACTCTAAACCTAACCCTAACACAAACCCTAACCGTAACCCTAACCCTAACCCTAAACCAAACACTAACCCTAATACTAACATTAACCCTAACTCTAACCCTAACCCAAACCATAACAGTAACCCTAACCCTAACCTTTACAATAACTCTAACACAAATATTAACCCTAAACCTAACCCTAACCCAAACCCTAACCCAAAACCTAACCCTAACCCAAAACCTAACCCTAACCCTAACCCTAACCCTAACCTAAACCCAAATCCTAATCCTAACCCTAACCCTAACCCATACCCTAACCGGAACGCTAACCCTAACCCTTACAATAACTCTAACACAAATATTAACCCTAAACCTAACCGTAACACAAACCCTAACCCTAAACCTAACCCTAACAAAAAACCTAACCCTAGCCCTAACCCTAACCCAAACCCTATCCCTAACCCTAACCCTAAACCTAACCCTAACCCAAACTCTAACCCTAAACCTAACCCAAACACTAACCCTAATACTAACATTAACCCTAACCCTAACCCTAACCCTAACCCTAACCCTAACCCTAACCCAAACCCTAACTCTAAACCTAACCCTAACACAAACCCTAACCCTAACCCTAACCCTAACCCTAACCCAAACACTAACCCTAATACTAACATTAACCCTAACCCTAACCCTAACCCAAACCATAACCGTAACCCTAACCCTAACCTTTACAATAACTCTAACACAAATATTAACCCTAAACCTAACCCTAACCCAAACCCTAACCTTAAACCTAACCCTAACACAAAACCTAACCCTAACCCTAACCCTAACCCTAACCCTAACCTAAACCCAAATCCTAATCCTAACCCTAACCCTGACCCTAACCCATACCCTAACCGTAACGCTAACCCTAACCCTAACACTAACCCTAACCCAAATATTAACCCTAAACCTAACCCTAACAGAAACCCTAACCAAAACCTAACCCTAAACCAAAACCTAACCCTAACCCTAATCCTAACCAAACCATAACCGTAACCCTAACCCTAACCCTTACAATAACTCTAACACAAATATTAACCCTAAACCTAACCGTAACACAAACCCTAACCCTAAACCTAACCCTAACAAAAAACCTAACCCTAACCCTAACCCTAACCCAAACCCTATCCCTAACCCTAACCCTAAACCTAACCCTAACCCAAACCCTAAACCTAAACCTAACCCTAACACAAAACCTAACCCTAACCCTAACCCTATCCCTAACCTAAACCCAAATCATAACCGTAACCCTAACCCTAACCGATACCCTAACCGTAACCCTAACCCTAACCCTAAACCTAAGCCTAACATAAACCCTAACCCTAAATCTAACCCTAACACAAAACCTAACCCTAACCCTAACCCTAACCCTAACCCAAACACTAACCCTAACCCTAACCCTAACCCTAACCCTAACCCTAACCCAAACATTAACCCTAAACCTAACCCTAACCCAAACCCTAACCCTATCCCAAAACCAAACACTAACACTAAGTCTAATCCTAACCCTAAACCTAACCCTAAGCCTAACGGAAACCATAAACATAACCCTATCACTAAACACAACCCAACCCAAACCTTAACCCTAAACCTGACCCTAACCCTAACCCTAAAACCGAACACTAAACCTGAACATAAACCTAACCGAAACCCTAACCCTAACCTTAACCCTAACCCAAACCCTGACACTAACAGTAACCCTAACCTAAACCTTAACCCTAACCCTAACCCAAACCCTAACTCTAACCCTAACCCTAACCCAAACCCAAACCCTAACCTAACCCTAACCCTAACAATAACCCAAACCCTAACTCTAACTCAAAC
>JAJHUQ010000037.1:8952500-8975000 GCA_035773235.1 Eospalax fontanierii | reverse complement strand
ACCCTAACCCTAACCCTAACCCTAACCCTAACCCTAAACACAACCCAACCCAAACCTTAACCCTAAACCTGACCCTAACCCTAACCCTAAAACCGAACACTAAACCTGAACATAAACTTAACAAAAACCCTAACCCTAACCTTAACTCTAATCCAAACCCTGACACTAACCCTAACCCTAACCCAAACCCAAACCCTAACCTAACCCTAACCGTAACAATAACCCAAACCCTAACTCTAACGCTAACTCAAACCGTAACCCTAACCCTAACCCACACCCCAACCGAAACCCAAAACCTAACCGTAATCTTCACCCAAACCATGATCCTAATCATAACCCTAACCCTAACCCAAACCCTGACCATAACCCTAACCCTAACCTTAACCCTAACACAAACCCTAACCCTAACCCTAACCCTAATCCTAAAACTAACCCAAACCCTAACACTAACCCTAACCCTAACCCTAACCATAACCCTAACCCTAACCCTAACCCAAACACTAACCCTAAACCTAACCCTAACCCTAACCCTAACCCAAACATTAACCCTAAACCTAACCCTAACCCAAACCCTAACCCTAAACCTAACCATAACCCAAACCCTAACCCTATCCCAAACCCAAACACTAACCCTAAGCCTAATCCTAACCCTAAACCTAACCCTAACCCTAACGGAACCCATAAACATAACCCTATCCCTAAACACAACCCAACCCAAAACTTAACCCTAAACCTGACCCTAACCCTAACCCTAAAACCGAACACTAAACCTGAACATAAACCTAACCCAAACCCTAACCCTAAACCTAACCCTAACCCAAACCCTGACACTAACAGTAACCCTAACCTAAACCTTAACCCTAAACCTAACCCAAACCCTAACTCTAACCCTAACCCTAACCCAAACCCAAACCCAAACCCTAACCTAACCCTAACCCTAACAATAACCCAAACCCTAACCCTAACACTAACTCAAACCCTAACCCTAACCCTAACCCACACCGCAACCCAAACCCAAAACCTAACCGTAAACTTCACCCAAACCATGAACCTAATCGTAACCCTAACAATAAACCCAAACCCTGACCGTAACCCTATCACTAACCCTAACCTTAACACAAACACTAACAAAAACCCTGACCATAACCCTAACCCTAAACCTAAACAGAAACCCTAACCATAACCAGAACACAAACCATAACTCTATCCCTAAACCTAATCCTAACCCTAACCCTAACCCTAAACCAAACGCACACACCCTAACCCTAACACTAATCCAAACGCTAACCTTAACCCTAACACTAATCCTAAACCTATCCCTAACCCAAATCCTAACCTTATCGCAAACACTCACCCTAAACCTAACCTAAACCCTAACCCTAACCCTAACACTAACCCTAACCCAAACCCAAACCCTAATCCTAACACTAACCCTAACCCTAACCCTAACACTCACCCTATCCCAAAGGGAAACCCTAAACCTAACCCTAACCCTAACTCAAACCCTAACCCTAATCCTAACTCTAATACAAACCCTAACCCTAACCTTAATAGTAACCCAACCCTACACCAAACCATAACCCTAATCCTAATCCTAACCCTAAAACTAAACCTAACCCTAACCCAAACACTAACCCTAACCCTAACCCTAACCCTAACCCTAACCCTAACCTAATCCCAAATCCTAATCCTAACCCTAACCCTAACCCTAACCCATACCCTAACCGTAACGCTAATCCTAACCCTAACACTAATCCTAACCCAAATATTAACCCTAAACCTAACCCTAACCCAAACCCTAACCAAAACCTAACCCTAAACCAAAACCTAACCCTAACCCTAATCCTAACCAAACCATAACCGTAACCCTAACCCTAACCCTTACAATAACTCTAACACAAATATTAACCCTAAACCTAACCGTAACACAAACCCTAAACCTAAACCTAACCCTAACAAAAAACCTAACCCTAACCCTAACCCTAACCCAAACCCTATCCCTAACCCTAACCCTAAACCTAACCCTAACCCAAACCCTAACCCTAAACCTAACCCTAACACAAAACCTAACCCTAACCCTAACCCTATCCCTAACCTAAACCCAAATCATAACCGTAACCCTAACCCTAACCGATACCCTAACCGTAACCCTAACCCTAACCCTAAACCTAAGCCTAACATAAACCCTAACCCTAAATCTAACCCTAACACAAAACCTAACCCTAACCCTAACCCTAACCCTAACCCAAACACTAACCCTAACCCTAACCCTAACCCTAACCCTAACCCTAACCCAAACATTAACCCTAAACCTAACCCTAACCCAAAACTTAACCCTATCCCAAAACCAAACACTAACACTAAGTCTAATCCTAACCCTAAACCTAACCCTAAGCCTAACGGAAACCATAAACATAACCCTATCACTAAACACAACCCAACCCAAACCTTAACCCTAAACCTGACCCTAACCCTAACCCTAAAACCGAACACTAAACCTGAACATAAACCCAACCGAAACCCTAACCCTAACCTTAACCCTAACCCAAACCCTGATACTAACAGTAACCCTAACCTAAACCTTAACCCTAACCCTAACCCAAACCCTAACTCTAACCCTAACCCTAACCCAAACCCAAACCCTAACCTAACCCTAACCCTAACAATAACCCAAACCCTAACTCTAACTCAAACCCTAACCCTAACCCTAACCCACACCCCAACCCAAACAAAAAACCTAACCGTAATCTTCACCCAAACCATGAACCTAATCGTAACCCTAACCCTAACCCAAAACCTAACTCTAACCCTAACCGTAACCCTAACCCAAACCCTATCCCTAAACCTAACGCTAACCCTAATCCTAATCCTAACACAAACCAAACCCTAACACTAACCATAACCCTAAACCTAACACTAACCCAAACCCAAACCCTAACCCTAACCCTAACCCTAACCCTAAACGAAACCCTAACTATAACCAGAACACAAACCATAACTGTATCCCTAAACCTAACCCTAATCCTAAACCTAACCCTAAACCAAACGCACACCCTAACCCTAACCCTAAACCAAACGCTAATCCTAACCCTAACCCTAACCCTAACACTAATCCTAACCCTATCCCTAACCCAAATCCTAACCTTATCGCAAACACTCACCCTAAACCTAACCTAAACCCTAACCCTAACCCTAACACTAACCCTAACCCAAACCCAAACCCTAATACTAACACTAACCCTAACCCTAACCCTAACACTCACCCTAACCCAAACCCTAACCAAAACCTAACCCTAAACCAAAACCTAACTCTAACCCTAACCCTAACCAAACCATAACCGTAAACCTAACCCTAACCCTTACAATAACTGTAACACAAATATTAACCCTAAACCTAACCGTAACACAAACCCTAACCCTAAACCTAACCCTAACCCAAACCCTAACCCTAAACCTAACCCTAACACAAAACCTAACCCTAACCCTAACCTTAACCCTAACCTAAACCCAAATCCTAACCCTAACCCTAACCCTAACCCATAACCTAACCGTAACCCTAACCCTAAACCTAAACCTAACCCTAACCCAAACCCTAACCCTAAACCTAACCCTAACACAAAACCTAAACCTAACCCTAACCCGAAACCTAACCCTAACCCTAACCCTAACCCAAACACTAACCCTAACCCTAACCCTAAACCTAACCCTAACCCTAACCCAAACATTAACCCTAAACCTAACCCTAACCCAAACCCTAACCCTAAACCTAACCCTAACCCAAACCCTAACCCTATCCCAAAACCAAACACTAACCCTAAGTCTAATCCAAACCCTAAACCTAACCCTAACCCTAACGGAACCCATAAACATAACCCTATCCCTAAACACAACCCAACCCAAACCTTAACCCTAAACCTGACGCTAACCCTAACCCTAAAAGCGAACACTAAACCTGAACATAAACCTAACCCAAACCCTAACCCTAACCCTAACCCTAAACCTAACCCTAACACAAACCCTAACCCTAACCCTAACCCTAACCCTAACCCTCACCCAAACCCTAACCCTAATACTAACATTAACCCTAAATCTAACCCTAACTCAAACTCTAACCGTAACCCTAACCCTAACCCTATCCCTAACCCTAACACTAACCCTAACCCAAATATTAACCCCAAACCTAACCCTAACCCAAACCCTAACCAAAACCTAACCCTAAACCAAAACCTAACCCTAACCCTAACCCTAACCAAACCATAACCCTAACCCTTTATCCTAAACCTAACCCGTACAATAACTCTAACACAAATATTAACCCTAAGCCTAACCGTAACACAAACCCTTACCCTAAACCTAACCCTAACCCAAACCCTAACCCTAAACCTAACCCTAACACAAAACCTAACCCTAAACCTAACCCTAACCTAAACCCAAATCCTAACCCTAACCGTAACCCTAATCCATACCCTAACCGTAACCCTAACCCTAAACCTAAACCTAAGCCTAACACAAACCCTAACCCTAACCTAACCCTAACACAAAACCTAAACCTAACCCTAACCCTAACCCTAACCCTAACCCAAACACTAACCCAAACCCTAACCTTATCCCAAAACCAAACAGTAACACTAAGTCTAATCCTAACCCTAAACCTAACCCTAACCCTAACGGAAACCATAAACATAACCCTATCCCTAAACACAACACATCCCAAACCTTAACCCTAAACCTGACCCTAACCCTAACCCTAAAACCGAACACTAAACCTGAACATAAACCTAACCGAAACCCTAACCCTAACCTTAACCCTAACCCAAACCCTGACACTAACAGTAACCCTAACCTAAACCTTAACCCTAACCCTAACCCACACCCTAACTCTACCCCTAACCCTAACCCAAACCCAAACCCTAACCTAACCCTAACCCTAACAATAACCCAAACCCTAACTCTAACTCAAACCCTAACCCTAACCCTAACCCACACCCCAACCCAAACAAAAAACCTAACCGTAATCTTCACCCAAACCATGAACCTAATCGTAACCCTAACCCTAACCCAAACCCTAACTCTAACCCTAACCCTAACCCTAACCCAAACCCTATCCCTAAACCTAACGCTAACCCTAATCCTAATCCTAACACAAACCAAACCCTAACAGTAACCATAACCCTAAACCTAACACTAACCCAAACCCAAACCCTAACCCTATCCCTAACCCTAAACGAAACCCTAACTATAACCTAGAACACAAACCATAACTGTATCCCTAAACCTAACCCTAATCCTAAACCTAACCCTAAACCAAACGCACACCCTAACCCTAACCCTAATCCAAACGCTAATCCTAACCCTAACCCTAACCCTAACACTAATCCTAACCCTATCCCTAACCCAAATCCTAAACTTATCGCAAACACTCACCCTAAACCTAACCTAAACCCTAACCCTAACCCTAACACTAACCCTAACCCAAACCCAAACCCTAATACTAACACTAACCCTAACCCTAACCCTAACACTCACCCTAACCCAAACCCTAACCAAAACCTAACCCTAAACCAAAACCTAACTCTAACCCTAACCCTAACCAAACCATAACCGTAAACCTAACCCTAACCCTTACAATAACTGTAACACAAATATTAACCCTAAACCTAACCGTAACACAAACCCTAACCCTAAACCTAACCCTAACCCAAACCCTAACCCTAAACCTAACCCTAACACAAAACCTAACCCTAACCCTAACCTTAACCCTAACCTAAACCCAAATCCTAACCCTAACCCTAACCCTAAACCATACCCTAACCGTAACGCTAACCCTAACCCTAACACTAACCCTAACCCAAATATTAACCCTAAACCTAACCCTAACCCAAACCCTAACCAAAACCTAACCCTAAACCAAAACCTAACCCTAACCCTAATCCTAACCAAACCATAACCGTAACCCTAACCCTAACCCTTACAATAACTCTAACACAAATATTAACCCTAAACCTAACCGTAACACAAACCCTAACCCTAAACCTAACCCTAACAAAAAACCTAACCCTAACCCTAACCCTAACCCAAACCCTATCCCTAACCCTAACCCTAAACCTAACCCTAACCCAAACCCTAACCCTAAACCTAACCCTAACACAAAACCTAACCCTAACCCTTACCCTATCCCTAGCCTAAACCCAAATCATAACCGTAACCCTAACACTAACCGATACCCTAACCGTAACCCTAACCCTAACCCTAAACCTAAGCCTAACATAAACCCTAACCCTAAATCTAACCCTAACACAAAACCTAACCCTAACCCTAACCCTAACCCTAACCCAAACACTAACCCTAACCCTAACCCTAACCCTAACCCAAACATTAACCCTAAACCTAACCCTAACCCAAAACCTAACCTTATCCCAAAACCAAACACTAACACTAAGTCTAATCCTAACCCTAAACCTAACCCTAAGCCTAACGGAAACCATAAACATAACCCTATCACTAAACACAACCCAACCCAAAACTTAACCCTAAACCTGACCCTAACCCTAACCCTAAAACCGAACACTAAACCTGAACATAAACCTAACCGAAACCCTAACCCTAACCTTAACCCTAACCCAAACCCTGACACTAACAGTAACCCTAACCTAAACCTTAACCCTAACCCTAACCCAAACCCTAACTCTAACCCTAACCCTAACCCAAACCCAAACCCTAACCTAACCCTAACCCTAACAATAACCCAAACCCTAACTCTAACTCAAACCCTAACCCTAACCCTAACCCACACCCCAACCCAAACAAAAAACCTAACCGTAATCTTCACCCAAACCATGAACCTAATCGTAACCCTAACCCTAACCCAAACCCTAACTCTAACCCTAACCATAACCCTAACCCAAACCCTATCCCTAAACCTAACGCTAAACCTAATCCTAATCCTAACACAAACCAAACCCTAACACTAACCATAACCCTAAACCTAACACTAACCCAAACCCAAACCCTAACCCTAACCCTAACCCTAACCCTAAAGGAAACCCTAACTATAACCAGAACACAAACCATAACTGTATCCCTAACCCTAACCCTAATCCTAAACCTAACCCTAAACCAAACGCACACCCTAACCCTAACCCTAAACCAAACGCTAATCCTAACCCTAACCCTAACCCTAACACTAATCCTAACCCTATCCCTAACCCAAATACTAACCTTATCGCAAACACTCACCCTAAACCTAACCTAAACCCTAACCCTAACCCTAACACTAACCCTAACCCAAACCCAAACCCTAATACTAACACTAACCCTAACCCTAACCGTAACACTCACCCTAGCCCAAACCCTAACCAAAACCTAACCCTAAACCAAAACCTAACTCTAAGCCTAACCCTAACCAAACCATAACCGTAAACCTAACCCTAACCCTTACAATAACTGTAACACAAATATTAACCCTAAACCTAACCGTAACACAAACCCTAACCCTAAACCTAACCCTAATCCAAACCCTAACCCTAAACCTAACCCTAACACAAAACCTAACCCTAACCCTAACCTTAACCCTAACCTAAACCCAAATCCTAACCCTAACCCTAACCCTAACCCATAACCTAACCGTAACCCTAACCCTAAACCTAAACCTAACCCTAACCCAAACCCTAACCCTAAACCTAACCCTAACACAAAACCTAAACCTAACCCTAACCCGAAACCTAACCCTAACCCTAACCGTAACCCAAACACTAACCCTAACCCTAACCCTAAACCTAACCCTAACCCTAACCCAAACATTAACCCTAAACCTAACCCTAACCCAAACCCTAACCCTAAACCTAACCCTAACCCAAACCCTAACCCTATCCTAAAACCAAACACTAACCTTAAGTCTAATCCAAACCCTAAACCTAACCCTAACCCTAACGGAACCCATAAACATAACTCTATCCCTAAACACAACCCAACACAAACCTTAACCCTAAACCTGACGCTAACCCTAACCCTAAAAGCGAACACTGAACCTGAACATAAACCTAAGCCAACCCCTAACCCTAACCCTAACCCTAACCCTAAACCTAACCCTAACACAAACCCTAACCCTAACCCTAACCCTAACCCTAACCCTCACCCAAACCCTAACCCTAATACTAACATTAACCCTAACCCTAACCCTAACCCAAACTCTAACCGTAACCCTAACCCTAACCGTATCCCTAACCCTAACACTAACCCTAACCCAAATATTAACCCCAAACCTAACCCTAACCCAAACCCTAACCAAAACCTAACCCTAAACCAAAACCTAACCCTAACCCTAACCCTAACCAAACCATAACCGTAACCCTTTACCCTAAACCTAACCCTTACAATAACTCTAACACAAATATTAACCCTAAACCTAACCGTAACACAAACCCTTACCCTAAACCTAACCCTAACCCAAACCCTAACCCTAAACCTAACCCTAACACAAAACCTAACCCTAACCCTAACCCTAAGCTAAACCCAAATCCTAACCCTAACCGTAACCCTAATCCATACCCTAACCGTAACCCTAACCCTAAACCTAAACCTAAGCCTAACACAAACCCTAACCCTAACCTAACCCTAACACAAAACCTAAACCTAACCCTAACCCTAACCCTAACCCTAACCCAAACACTAACCCAAACCCTAACCTTATCCCAAAACCAAACAGTAACACTAAGTCTAATCCTAACCCTAAACCTAACCCTAACCCTAACGGAAACCATAAACATAACCCTATCCCTAAACACAACCCAACCCAAACCTTAACCCTAAACCTGACCCTAACCCTAACCCTAAAACCGAACACTAAACCTGAACATAAACCTAACCGAAACCCTAACCCTAAGCTTAACCCTAACCCAAACCCTGACACTAACAGTAACCCTAACCTAAACCTTAACCCTAACCCTAACCCAAACCCTAACTCTAACCCTAACCCTAACCCAAACCCAAACCCTAACCTAACCCTAACCCTAACAATAACCCAAACCCTAACTCTAACTCAAACCCTAACCCTAACCCTAACCCACACCCCAACCCAAACAAAAAACCTAACGGGAATCTTCACCCAAACCATGGACCTAATCGTAACCCTAACCCTAACCCAAACCCTAACTCTAACCCTAACCCTAACCCTAACCCAAACCCTATCCCTAAACCTAACGCTAACCCTAATCCTAATCCTAACACAAACCAAACCCTAACACTAACCATAACCCTAAACCTAACACTAACCCAAACCCAAACCCTAACCCTATCCCTAACCCTAACCCTAAACGAAACCCTAACTATAACCTAGAACACAAACCATAACTGTATCCCTAAACCTAACCCTAATCCTAAACCTAACCCTAAACCAAACGCACACCCTAACCCTAACCCTAATCCAAACGCTAATCCTAACCCTAACCCTAACCCTAACACTAATCCTAACCCTATCCCTAACCCAAATCCTAAACTTATCGCAAACACTCACCCTAAACCTAACCTAAACCCTAACCCTAACCCTAACACTAACCCTAACCCAAACCCAAACCCTAATACTAACACTAACCCTAACCCTAACCCTAACACTCACCCTAACCCAAACCCTAACCAAAACCTAACCCTAAACCAAAACCTAACTCTAACCCTAACCCTAACCAAACCATAACCGTAAACCTAACCCTAACCCTTACAATAACTGTAACACAAATATTAACCCTAAACCTAACCGTAACACAAACCCTAACCCTAAACCTAACCCTAACCCAAACCCTAACCCTAAACCTAACCCTAACACAAAACCTAACCCTAACCCTAACCTTAACCCTAACCTAAACCCAAATCCTAACCCTAACCCTAACCCTAAACCATACCCTAACCGTAACGCTAACCCTAACCCTAACACTAACCCTAACCCAAATATTAACCCTAAACCTAACCCTAACCCAAACCCTAACCAAAACCTAACCCTAAACCAAAACCTAACCCTAACCCTAATCCTAACCAAACCATAACCGTAACCCTAACCCTAACCCTTACAATAACTCTAACACAAATATTAACCCTAAACCTAACCGTAACACAAACCCTAACCCTAAACCTAACCCTAACAAAAAACCTAACCCTAACCCTAAACCTAACCCAAACCCTATCCCTAACCCTAACCCTAAACCTAACCCTAACCCAAACCCTAACCCTAAACCTAACCCTAACACAAAACCTAACCCTAACCCTAACCCTATCCCTAACCTAAACCCAAATCATAACTGTAACCCTAACCCTAACCGATACCCTAACCGTAACCCTAATCCTAACCCTAAACCTAAGCCTAACATAAACCCTAACCCTAAATCTAACCCTAACACAAAACCTAACCCTAACCCTAACCCTAACCCTAACCCTAACCCTAACCCAAACACTAACCCTAACCCTAACCCTAACCCTAACCCTAACCCAAACATTAACCCTAAACCTAACCCTAACCCAAACCCTAACCCTATCCCAAAACCAAACACTAACACTAAGTCTAATCCTAACCCTAAACCTAACCCTAAGCCTAACGGAAACCATAAACATAACCCTATCACTAAACACAACCCAACCCAAACCTTAACCCTAAACCTGACCCTAACCCTAACCCTAAAACCGAACACTAAACCTGAACATAAACCTAACCGAAACCCTAACCCTAAGCTTAACCCTAACCCAAACCCTGACACTAACAGTAACCCTAACCTAAACCTTAACCCTAACCCTAACCCAAACCCTAACTCTAACCCTCACCCTAACCCAAACCCAAACCCTAACCTAACCCTAACCCTAACAATAACCCAAACCCTAACTCTAACTCAAACCCTAACCCTAACCCTAACCCACACCCCAACCCAAACAAAAAACCTAACCGTAATCTTCACCCAAACCATGAACCTAATCGTAACCCTAACCCTAACCCAAACCCTAACTCTAACCCTAACCCTAACCCTAACCCAAACCCTATCCCTAAACCTAACCCTAACCCTAATCCTAATCCTAACACAAACCAAACCCTAACACTAACCATAACCCTAAACCTAACACTAACCCAAACCCAAACCCTAACCCTAACCCTAACCCTAAACGAAACCCTAACCATAACCAGAACACAAACCATAACTGTATCCCTAAACCTAACCCTAATCCTAAACCTAACCCTAAACCAAACGCACACCCTTACCCTAACCCAAATCCAAACCCCAATCCTAACCCTAACCCTAACCCTAACACTAATCCTAACCCTATCCCTAACCCAAATCCTAACCTTATCGCAAACACTGACCCTAAACCTAACCTAAACCCTAACCCTAACCCTAACACTAACCCTAACCCAAACCCAAACCCTAATACTAACACTAAGCCTAACCCTAACCCTAACACTCACCCTAACCCAAACCCTAACCAAAACGTAACCCTAAACCAAAACCTAACTCTAACCCTAACCCTAACCAAACCATAACCGTAAACCTAACCCTAACCCTTACAATAACTGTAACACAAATATTAACCCTAAACCTAACCGTAACACAAACCCTAACCCTAAACCTAACCCTAACCCAAACCCTAACCCTAAACCTAACCCTAACACAAAACCTAACCCTAACCCTAACCTTAACCCTAACCTAAACCCAAATCCTAACCCTAACCCTAACCCTAAACCATACCCTAACCGTAACGCTAACCCTAACCCTAACACTAACCCTAACCCAAATATTAACCCTAAACCTAACCCTAACCCAAACCCTAACCAAAACCTAACCCTAAACCAAAACCTAACCCTAACCCTAATCCTAACCAAACCATAACCGTAACCCTAACCCTAACCCTTACAATAACTCTAACACAAATATTAACCCTAAACCTAACCGTAACACAAACCCTAACCCTAAACCTAACCCTAACAAAAAACCTAACCCTAACCCTAACCCTAACCCAAACCCTATCCCTAACCCTAACCCTAAACCTAACCCTAACCCAAACCCTAACCCTAAACCTAACCCTAACACAAAACCTAACCCTAACCCTAACCCTATCCCTAACCTAAGCCCAAATCATAACCGTAACCCTAACACTAACCGATACCCTAACCGTAACCCTAACCCTAACCCTAAACCTAAGCCTAGCATAAACCCTAACCCTAAATCTGACCCTAGCACAAAACCTAACCCTAACCCTAACCCTAACCCTAACCCAAACACTAACCCTAGCCCTAGCCCTAACCCTAACCCAAACATTAACCCTAAACCTAACCCTAACCCAAAACCTAACCTTATCCCAAAACCAAACACTAACACTAAGTCTAATCCTAACCCTAAACCTAACCCTAAGCCTAACGGAAACCATAAACATAACGCTATCACTAAACACAACCCAACCCAAACCTTAACCCTAAACCTGACCCTAACCCTAACCCTAAAACCGAACACTAAACCTGAACATAAACCTAACCGAAACCCTAACCCTAACCTTAACCCTAACCCAAACCCTGACACTAACAGTAACCCTAACCTAAACCTTAACCCTAACCCTAACCCAAACCCTAACTCTAACCCTAACCCTAACCCAAACCCAAACCCTAACCTAACCCTAACCCTAACAATAACCCAAACCCTAACTCTAACTCAAACCCTAACCCTAACCCTAACCCACACCCCAACCCAAACAAAAAACCTAACCGTAATCTTCACCCAAACCATGAACCTAATCGTAACCCTAACCCTAACCCAAACCCTAACTCTAACCCTAACCCTAACCCTAACCCAAACCCTATCCCTAAACCTAACGCTAAACCTAATCCTAATCCTAACACAAACCAAACCCTAACACTAACCATAACCCTAAACCTAACACTAACCCAAACCCAAACCCTAACCCTAACCCTAACCCTAACCCTAAACGAAACCCTAACTATAACCAGAACACAAACCATAACTGTATCCCTAACCCTAACCCTAATCCTAAACCTAACCATAAACCAAACGCACACCCTAACCCTAACCCTAAACCAAACGCTAATCCTAACCCTAACCCTAACCCTAACACTAATCCTAACCCTATCCCTAACCCAAATACTAACCTTATCGCAAACACTCACCCTAAACCTAACCTAAACCCTAACCCTAACCCTAACACTAACCCTAACCCAAACCCAAACCCTAATACTAACACTAACCCTAACCCTAACCGTAACACTCACCCTAACCCAAACCCTAACCAAAACCTAACCCTAAACCAAAACCTAACTCTAAGCCTAACCCTAACCAAACCATAACCGTAAACCTAACCCTAACCCTTACAATAACTGTAACACAAATATTAACCCTAAACCTAACCGTAACACAAACCCTAACCCTAAACCTAACCCTAACCCAAACCCTAACCCTAAACCTAACCCTAACACAAAACCTAACCCTAACCCTAACCTTAACCCTAACCTAAACCCAAATCCTAACCCTAACCCTAACCCTAACCCATAACCTAACCGTAACCCTAACCCTAAACCTAAACCTAACCCTAACCCAAACCCTAACCCTAAACCTAACCCTAACACAAAACCTAAACCTAACCCTAACCCGAAACCTAACCCTAACCCTAACCGTAACCCAAACACTAACCCTAACCCTAACACTAAACCTAACCCTAACCCTAACCCAAACATTAACCCTAAACCTAACCCTAACCCAAACCCTATCCCTAAACCTAACCCTAACCCTAATTCTAATCCTAACACAAACCAAACCCTAACACTAACCATAACCCTAAACCTAACACTAACCCAAACCCAAACCCTAACCCTAACCCTAACCCTAAACGAAACCCTAACCATAACCAGAACACAAACCATAACTGTATCCCTAAACCTAACCCTAATCCTAAACCTAACCCTAAACCAAACGCACACCCTTACCCTAACCCTAATCCAAACGCTAATCCTAACCCTAACCCTAACCCTAACACTAATCCTAACCCTATCCCTAACCCAAATCCTAACCTTATCGCAAACACTGACCCTAAACCTAACCTAAACCCTAACCCTAACCCTAACACTAACCCTAACCCAAACCCAAACCCTAATACTAACACTAAGCCTAACCCTAACCCTAACACTCACCCTAACCCAAACCCTAACCAAAACCTAACCCTAAACCAAAACCTAACTCTAACCCTAACCCTAACCAAACCATAACCGTAAACCTAACCCTAACCCTTACAATAACTGTAACACAAATATTAACCCTAAACCTAACCGTAACACAAACCCTAACCCTAAACCTAACCCTAACCCAAACCCTAACCCTAAACCTAACCCTAACACAAAACCTAACCCTAACCCTAACCTTAACCCTAACCTAAACCCAAATCCTAACCCTAACCCTAACCCTAAACCATACCCTAACCGTAACGCTAACCCTAACCCTAACACTAACCCTAACCCAAATATTAACCCTAAACCTAACCCTAACCCAAACCCTAACCAAAACCTAACCCTAAACCAAAACCTAACCCTAACCCTAATCCTAACCAAACCATAACCGTAACCCTAACCCTAACCCTTACAATAACTCTAACACAAATATTAACCCTAAACCTAACCGTAACACAAACCCTAACCCTAAACCTAACCCTAACAAAAAACCTAACCCTAACCCTAACCCTAACCCAAACCCTATCCCTAACCCTAACCCTAAACCTAACCCTAACCCAAACCCTAACCCTAAACCTAACCCTAACACAAAACCTAACCCTAACCCTAACCCTATCCCTAACCTAAACCCAAATCATAACCGTAACCCTAACACTAACCGATACCCTAACCGTAACCCTAACCCTAACCCTAAACCTAAGCCTAACATAAACCCTAACCCTAAATCTAACCCTAACACAAAACCTAACCCTAACCCTAACCCTAACCCTAACCCAAACACTAACCCTAACCCTAACCCTAACCCTAACCCAAACATTAACCCTAAACCTAACCCTAACCCAAAACCTAACCTTATCCCAAAACCAAACACTAACACTAAGTCTAATCCTAACCCTAAACCTAACCCTAAGCCTAACGGAAACCATAAACATAACGCTATCACTAAACACAACCCAACCCAAACCTTAACCCTAAACCTGACCCTAACCCTAACCCTAAAACCGAACACTAAACCTGAACATAAACCTAACCGAAACCCTAACCCTAACCTTAACCCTAACCCAAACCCTGACACTAACAGTAACCCTAACCTAAACCTTAACCCTAACCCTAACCCAAACCCTAACTCTAACCCTAACCCTAACCCTAACCCAAACCCAAACCCTAACCTAACCCTAACCCTAACAATAACCCAAACCCTAACTCTAACTCAAACCCTAACCCTAACCCTAACCCACACCCCAACCCAAACAAAAAACCTAACCGTAATCTTCACCCAAACCATGAACCTAATCGTAACCCTAACCCTAACCCAAACCCTAACTCTAACCCTAACCCTAACCCTAACCCAAACCCTATCCCTAAACCTAACGCTAAACCTAATCCTAATCCTAACACAAACCAAACCCTAACACTAACCATAACCCTAAACCTAACACTAACCCAAACCCAAACCCTAACCCTAACCCTAACCCTAACCCTAAACGGAACCCTAACTATAACCAGAACACAAACCATAACTGTATCCCTAACCCTTACCCTTATCCTAAACCTACCCCTAAACCAGGCGCACACCCTAACCCTAACCCTAAACCAAACGCTAATCCTAACCCTAACCCTAACCCTAACACTAATCCTAACCCTATCCCTAACCCAAATACTAACCTTATCGCAAACACTCACCCTAAACCTAACCTAAACCCTAACCCTAACCCTAACACTAACCCTAACCCAAACCCAAACCCTAATACTAACACTAACCCTAACCCTAACCGTAACACTCACCCTAACCCAAACCCTAACCAAAACCTAACCCTAAACCAAAACCTAACTCTAAGCCTAACCCTAACCAAACCATAACCGTAAACCTAACCCTAACCCTTACAATAACTGTAACACAAATATTAACCCTAAACCTAACCGTAACACAAACCCTAACCCTAAACCTAACCCTAACCCAAACCCTAACCCTAAACCTAACCCTAACACAAAACCTAACCCTAACCCTAACCTTAACCCTAACCTAAACCCAAATCCTAACCCTAACCCTAACCCTAACCCATAACCTACCCGTAACCCTATCCCTATACCTATACCTAACCCTCACCCCACCCCTAACCCTAAACCTAACCCTAACACAAAACCTAAACCTAACCCTAACCCAAACCCTAACCCTAACCCTAACCCTAACCCTAACCCTAACCCTAACCCAAACATTAACCCTAAACCTAACCCTAACCCAAACCCTAACCCTAAACCTAACCCTAACCCAAACCCTAACCCTATCCCAAAACCAAACACTAACCTTAAGTCTAATCCAAACCCTAAACCTAACCCTAACCCTAACGGAACCCATAAACATAACCCTATCCCTAAACACAACCCAACCCAAAACTTAACCCTAAACCTGACGCTAACCCTAACCCTAAAAGCGAACACTAAACCTGAACATAAACCTAACCCAAACCCTAACCCTAACCCTAACCCTAAACCTAACCCTAACACAAACCCTAACCCTAACCCTAACCCTAACCCTAACCCTCACCCAAACCCTAACCCTAATACTAACATTAACCCTAACCCTAACCCTAACCCAAACTCTAACCGTAACCCTAACCCTAACCGTATCCCTAACCCTAACACTAACCCTAACCCAAATATTAACCCCAAACCTAACCCTAACCCAAACCCTAACCAAAACCTAACCCTAAACCAAAACCTAACCCTAACCCTAACCCTAACCAAACCATAACCGTAACCCTTTACCCTAAACCTAACCCTTACAATAACTCTAACACAAATATTAACCCTAAACCTAACCGTAACACAAACCCTTACCCTAAACCTAACCCTAACCCAAACCCTAACCCTAAACCTAACCCTAACACAAAACCTAACCCTAACCCTAACCCTAAGCAAAACCCAAATCCTAACCCTAACCGTAACCCTAATCCATACCCTAACCGTAACCCTAACCCTAAACCTAAACCTAAGCCTAACACAAACCCTAACCCTAACCTAACCCTAACACAAAACCTAAACCTAACCCTAACCCTAACCCTAACCCTAACCCAAACACTAACCCAAACCCTAACCTTATCCCAAAACCAAACAGTAACACTAAGTCTAATCCTAACCCTAAACCTAACCCTAACCCTAACGGAAACCATAAACATAACCCTATCCCTAAACACAACCCAACCCAAACCTTAACCCTAAACCTGACCCTAACCCTAACCCTAAAACCGAACACTAAACCTGAACATAAACCTAACCGAAACCCTAACCCTAACCTTAACCCTAACCCAAACCCTGACACTAACAGTAACCCTAACCTAAACCTTAACCCTAACCCTAACCCAAACCCTAACTCTAACCCTAACCCTAACCCAAACCCAAACCCTAACCTAACCCTAACCCTAACAATAACCCAAACCCTAACTCTAACTCAAACCCTAACCCTAACCCTAACCCACACCCCAACCCAAACAAAAAACCTAACCGTAATCTTCACCCAAACCATGAACCTAATCGTAACCCTAACCCTAACCCAAACCCTAACTCTAACCCTAACCCTAACCCTAACCCAAACCCTATCCCTAAACCTAACGCTAACCCTAATCCTAATCCTAACACAAACCAAACCCTAAAACTAACCATAACCCTAAACCTAACACTAACCCAAACCCAAACCCTAACCCTATCCCTAACCCTAAACGAAACCCTAACTATAACCTAGAACACAAACCATAACTGTATCCCTAAACCTAACCCTAATCCTAAACCTAACCCTAAACCAAACCCACACCCTAACCCTAACCCTAATCCAAACGCTAATCCTAACCCTAACCCTAACCCTAACACTAATCCTAACCCTATGCCTAACCCAAATCCTAAACTTATCGCAAACACTCACCCTAAACCTAACCTAAACCCTAACCCTAACCCTAACACTAACCCTAACCCAAACCCAAACCCTAATACTAACACTAACCCTAACCCTAACCCTAACACTCACCCTAACCCAAACCCTAACCAAAACCTAACCCTAAACCAAAACCTAACTCTAACCCTAACCCTAACCAAACCATAACCGTAAACCTAACCCTAACCCTTACAATAACTGTAACACAAATATTAACCCTAAACCTAACCGTAACACAAACCCTAACCCTAAACCTAACCCTAACCCAAACCCTAACCCTAAACCTAACCCTAACACAAAACCTAACCCTAACCCTAACCTTAAACCTAACCTAAAACCAACTCCTAACCCTAACCCTAACCCTAACCCATACCCTAACCGTAACCCTAACCCTAACCCTAAACCTAACCCTAACCCAAACCCTAACCCTAAACCTAACCCTAACACAAAACCTAAACCTAACCCTAACCCGAAACCTAACCCTAACCCTAACCCTAACCCAAACACTAACCCTAACCCTAACCCTAAACGTAACCCTAACCCTAACCCAAACATTAACCCTAAACCTAACCCTAACCCAAACCCTAACCCTAAACCTAACCCTAACCCAAACCCTAACCCTATCCCAAAACCAAAAACTAACCCTAAGTCTAATCCAAACCCTAAACCTAACCCTAACCCTAACGGAACCCATAAACATAACCCTATCCCTAAACACAACCCAACCCAAACCTTAACCCTAAACCTGACGCTAACCCTAACCCTAAAAGCGAACACTAAACCTGAACATAAACCTAACCCAAACCCTAACCCTAACCCTAACCCTAAACCTAACCCTAACACAAACCGTAACCCTAACCCTAACCCTAACCCTAACCCTCACCCAAACCCTAACCCTAATACTAACATTAACCCTAACCCTAACCCTAACCCAAACTCTAACCGTAACCCTAACCCTAACCGTATCCCTAACCCTAACACTAACCCTAACCCAAATATTAACCCCAAACCTAACCCTAACCCAAACCCTAACCAAAACCTAACCCTAAACCAAAACCTAACCCTAACCCTAACCCTAACCAAACCATAACCGTAACCCTTTACCCTAAACCTAACCCTTACAATAACTCTAACACAAATATTAACCCTAAACCTAACCGTAACACAAACCCTTACCCTAAACCTAACCCTAACCCAAACCCTAACCCTAAACCTAACCCTAACACAAAACCTAACCCTAACCCTAACCCTAAGCTAAACCCAAATCCTAACCCTAACCGTAACCCTAATCCATACCCTAACCGTAACCCTAACCCTAAACCTAAACCTAAGCCTAACACAAACCCTAACCCTAACCTAACCCTAACACAAAACCTAAACCTAACCCTAACCCTAACCCTAACCCTAACCCAAACACTAACCCAAACCCTAACCTTATCCCAAAACCAAACAGTAACACTAAGTCTAATCCTAACCCTAAACCTAACCCTAACCCTAACGGAAACCATAAACATAAGCCTATCCCTAAACACAACCCAACCCAAACCTTAACCCTAAACCTGACCCTAACCCTAACCCTAAAACCCAACACTACCCCTGAACATAAACCTAACCGAAACCCTAACCCTAACCTTAACCCTAACCCAAACCCTGACACTAACAGTAACCCTAACCTAAACCTTAACCCTAACCCTAACCCAAACCCTAACTCTAACCCTAACCCTAACCCAAACCCAAACCCTAACCTAACCCTAACCCTAACAATAACCCAAACCCTAACTCTAACTCAAACCCTAACCCTAACCCTAACCCACACCCCAACCCAAACAAAAAACCTAACCGTAATCTTCACCCAAACCATGAACCTAATCGTAACCCTAACCCTAACCCAAACCCTAACTCTAACCCTAACCCTAACCCTAACCCAAACCCTATCCCTAAACCTAACGCTAACCCTAATACTAATCCTAACACAAACCAAACCCTAACAGTAACCATAACCCTAAACCTAACACTAACCCAAACCCAAACCCTAACCCTATCCCTAACCCTAAACGAAACCCTAACTATAACCTAGAACACAAACCATAACTGTATCCCTAAACCTAACCCTAATCCTAAACCTAACCCTAAACCAAACGCACACCCTAACCCTAACCCTAATCCAAACGCTAATCCTAACCCTAACCCTAACCCTAACACTAATCCTAACCCTATCCCTAACCCAAATCCTAAACTTATCGCAAACACTCACCCTAAACCTAACCTAAACCCTAACCCTAACCCTAACACTAACCCTAACCCAAACCCAAACCCTAATACTAACACTAACCCTAACCCTAACCCTAACACTCACCCTAACCCAAACCCTAACCAAAACCTAACCCTAAACCAAAACCTAACTCTAACCCTAACCCTAACCAAACCATAACCGTAAACCTAACCCTAACCCTTACAATAACTGTAACACAAATATTAACCCTAAACCTAACCGTAACACAAACCCTAACCCTAAACCTAACCCTAACCCAAACCCTAACCCTAAACCTAACCCTAACACAAAACCTAACCCTAACCCTAACCTTAACCCTAACCTAAACCCAAATCCTAACCCTAACCCTAACCCTAAACCATACCCTAACCGTAACGCTAACCCTAACCCTAACACTAACCCTAACCCAAATATTAACCCTAAACCTAACCCTAACCCAAACCCTAACCAAAACCTAACCCTAAACCAAAACCTAACCCTAACCCTAATCCTAACCAAACCATAACCGTAACCCTAACCCTAACCCTTACAATAACTCTAACACAAATATTAACCCTAAACCTAACCGTAACACAAACCCTAACCCTAAACCTAACCCTAACAAAAAACCTAACCCTAACCCTAACCCTAACCCAAACCCTATCCCTAACCCTAACCCTAAACCTAACCCTAACCCAAACCCTAACCCTAAACCTAACCCTAACACAAAACCTAACCCTAACCCTAACCCTATCCCTAACCTAAACCCAAATCATAACTGTAACCCTAACCCTAACCGATACCCTAACCGTAACCCTAATCCTAACCCTAAACCTAAGCCTAACATAAACCCTAACCCTAAATCTAACCCTAACACAAAACCTAACCCTAACCCTAACCCTAACCCTAACCCAAATATTAACCCCAAACCTAACCCTAACCCAAACCCTAACCAAAACCTAACCCTAAACCAAAACCTAACCCTAACCCTAACCCTAACCAAACCATAACCGTAACCCTTTACCCTAAATCTAACCCTTACAATAACTCTAACACAAATATTAACCCTAAACCTAACCGTAACACAAACCCTAACCCTAAACCTAAACCTAACCCAAACTCTAACCCTAAACCTAACCCTAACACAAAACCTAACCCTAACCCTAACCCTAACCGTAACCTAAACCGAAATCCTAACCCTAACCCTAACCCTAACCCATACCCTAACCGTAACCCTAACCCTAACCCTAAACCTAAGCCTAACACAAACCCTAACCCTAAATCTAACCCTAACACAAAACCTAAACCTAACCCTAACCCTAACCCTAACCCTAACCCTAACCCTAACCCAAACACTAACCCTAACCCTAACCCTAGCCCTAAGCCTAACCCTAACCTAAACATTAACCCTAAACCTAACCCTAACCCAAACACTAACCCAAACCCTAACCTTATCCCAAAACCAAACAGTAACACTAAGTCTAATCCTAACCCTAAACCTAACCCTAACCCTAACGGAAACCATAAACATAACCCTATCCCTAAGCACAACCCAACCCAAACCTTAACCCTAAACCTGACCCTACCCCTAACCCTAAAACCGAACACTAAACCTGAACATAAACCTAACCGAAACCCTAACCCTAACCATAACCCTAACCCAAACCCTGACACTAACAGTAACCCTAACCTAAACCTTAACCCTAACCCTAACCCAAACCCTAACTCTAACCCTAACCCTAACCCAAACCCAAACTCTAACCTAACCCTAACCCTAACAATAACCCAAACCCTAACTCTAACGCTAACTCAAACCCTAACCCTAACCCTAACCCACACCCCAACCCAAACAAAAAACCTAACTGTAATCTTCACCCAAACCATGAACCTAATCGTAACCCTAACCCTAACCCAAACCCTAACTCTAACCCTAACCCTAACCCTAACCCAAACCCTATCCCTAAACCTAACCCTAACCCTAATCCTAATCCTAACACAAACCAAACCCTAACACTAACCATAACCCTAAACCTAACACTAACCCAAACCCAAACCCTAACCCTAACCCTAACCCTAAACGAAACCCTAACCATAACCAGAACACAAACCATAACTGTATCCCTAAAC
>JAJHUQ010000037.1:8925000-8947500 GCA_035773235.1 Eospalax fontanierii | reverse complement strand
CCCTAACCCAAACCCAAACCCTAACCTAACCCTAACCCTAACAATAACCCAAACCCTAACTCTAACGCTAACTCAAACCCTAACCCCTACCATAACCCACACGACAACCCAAACCCAAAACCTAACCGTAATCTTCACCCAAACCATGAACCTAATCGTAACCCTAACCCTAAACCAAACCCAAACCCTAACCCTAAACCTAACCCTAACCCAAACACTAACCCTAACCCTAACCCTAACCCAAACCCTATCCCTAACCCTAACCCTAACCCTAATCCTAATCCTAACGCAAACCAAACCCTAACACTAACCATAACCCTAAACCTAACCCTAACCCAAACCCAAACCCTAACGCTAACCCTAACCCTAAACGAAACCCTAACCATAACCAGAACACAAACTATAACTGTGTCCCTAAACCTAACCCTAATCCTAAACCTAACTCTAAACCAAACGCACACCCTAACCCTAACTCTAATCCAAACGCTAATCCTAACCCTAAGCCTAACCCTAACACTAATCCTAACCCTATCCCTAACCCAAATCCTAACCTTATCGCAAACACTCACCCTAAACCTAACCTAAACCCTAACCCTAACCCTAACACTAACCCTAACCCAAACTCAAACCCTAATCCTAACAATAACCCTAACCCTAACCCTAACACTCACCCTAACCCAAACGGAAACCCTAAACCTACCCCTAACCCTAACTCAAACCCTATCCCTAACCCTAACTCTAATACAAACCCTAACCCTAACCCTAATCCTAACCCAACCCTAACCCAAACCATAACCCTAATTCTAATCCTAACCCTAACCCCAAACCTAAACATAACACAAACCCTAACCCTAACCCTAACCCTAACAATAACCCTCACCCAAACCCTAACCCTAATACTAACATTAACCCTAACCCTAACCCAAACTCTAACCGTAACCCTAACCCTAACCCTATCCCTAACCCTAACACTAACCCTAACACAAATATTAACCCTAAACCTAAACCTAACCCAAACCCTAACCAAAACCATAACCCTAATCCTAATCGTAACCCTAAAACTAAACCTAACCCTAACCCAAACACTAACCCTAACCCTAACCCTAACCCTAACCCAAACCCTAACCTAACCCTAACCCTAACAATAACCCAAATCCTAACCCTAACACTAACTCAAACCCTAACCCTAACCCTATCCCACACCCCAACCCAAGCCCAAAACCTAACCGTAACCTTCACCCAAACCATGAACCTAATCGTAACCCTAACCCTAACCCAAACCCTGACCAAAACCCTAACCCTAAGCCTAACCCTAACACAAACCCTAACACAAACCCTGACTATAACCCTAACCCTAACCATAACCAGAACACAAACCATAACTCTATCCCTAAAACTAACCCTAACCCTAAACCTAACCCTAAACCAAACTCACACCCTAACCCTAACCCTAAGCCAAACGCTAAACCTAACCCTAACCCTAACCCTAACACTAATCCTAACCCAATCCCTAACCCAAATCTTAACCTTATCGCAAACACTCACCCTAAACCTAACCTAAACCCTAACCCTAACCCTAACACAAACCCTAACCCAAACCCAAACCCTAATCCGAACACTAACCCTAACCCTAACCCTATCACTCACCTTAACCCAAACGGAAACCCTAAACCTAACCCTAACCCTAACCCTAACCCAAACCCTAACCCTAAACCTAACCCTAATCCAAACCCTAACCCCAAACCTAAACCTAACACAAACCCTAACCCTAACCCAAACACTAATTCTAACCCTAACCCTAACCCAAACCCAAACTCTAAACCTAACCCTAACCCTAAACCTAATCCTATCCCTAACCCACTCCCTAACCCAAATCTTAACCTTATCGCATTCACTCACCCTAAACCTAACCTAAACCCTAACCCTAACCCTAACTCAAACCCTAACCCTAACCCTAACTCTAATACAAACCCTAACCCTAACCCTAATCCTAACCCAACCCTAACCCAAAACATAACCCTAATCCTAATACTAACCCTAAAATTAAACCTAACCCTAACTCAAACACTAACCCTAAACCTAACCCAAACTCTAACCCTAACCCAAACCCTAACCCTAAACCTAACCCTAATCCAAACCCTAACCTCAAACCTAAACCTAACACAAACCCTAACCCTAACCCTAACCCTAACCCTAACCCTCACCCAAACACTTACCCTAATAGTAACATTAACCCTAAACCTAACCCTAACCCAAACTCTAACCGTAACCCTAACCCTAACCCTATCCCTAACCCTAACACTAACCCTAACCCAAATATTAACCCTAAACCTAAACCTAACCCAAACCCTAACCAAAACCATAACCCTAATCCTAATCGTAACCCTAAAACTAAACCTAACCCTAACCCAAACACTAACCCTAAACCTAACCCTAACCCTAACCCAAACCCTAACCTAACAATAACCCAAACCCTAACCCTAACACTAACTCAAACCCTAACCCTAACCCTAACGCACACCCCAACCCAAACCCAAAACCTAACCGTAACCTTCACCCAAACCATGAACCTAATCGTAACCCTAACCCTAACCCAAAACCTGACCATAACCCTAACCCTAACCCTAACCCTAACACAAACCCTAACACAAACCCTGACTATAACCATAACCCTACCCCTAACCGAAACCCTAACCATAACCAGAACACAAACCATAACTCTATCCCTAAAACTAACCCTAACCCTAAACCTAAACCTAAACCAAACTCACACCCTAACCCTAACCCTAAGCCAAACGCTAACCCTAACCCTAACCCTAACCCTAACACTAATCCTAACCAAATCCCTAACCAAAATCTTAACCTTATCGCAAACACTCACCCTAAACCTAACCTAAACCCTAACCCTAACCCTAACACTAACCATAACCCAAACCCAAACCCTAACCCGAAAACTAACCCTAACCCTAACCCTATCACTCACCTTAACCCAAACGGAAACCCTAAACCTAACCCTAACCCTAACTCAAACCCTAACCCTAACCCTAACTCTAATACAAACCCTAACCCTAACCCTAATCCTAACCCAACCCTAACCCAAACCATAACCCTAATCCTAATCCTAACCCTAAAACTAAACCTAACCCTAACCCAAACACTAAACCTAAACCTAACCCAAACCCTAACCCTAACCCTAACCCCAAACCTAAACCTAACACAAACCCTAACCCTAACCCTAAGCCTAACCCTAACCCTCACCCCAACCCTAACCCTAATACTAACATTAACCCTAACCCTAACCCTAACCCAAACTCTAACCGTAACCCTAACCATAACCCTATCCCTAACCCTAACACTAACTCTAACCCAAATATTAACCCTAAACCAAACCCTAACCCAAACCTTAAACCAAAACCTAACCCTAAACCAAAACCTAATTCTAACCCTAACCCTAACCCTAACCAAACCATAACCGTAACCCTAACCCTAACCCTTACAATAACTCTAACACAAACTCTAACCGTAACCCTAACCATAACCCTATCCCTAACCCTAACACTAACTCTAACCCAAATATTAACCCTAAATCTAACCGTAACACAAACCCTAACCCTAAACCTAACCCTTACCCAAACCCTAACCCTAAACCTAACCCTAACACAAAATCTAACCCTAAACCTAACCCTAACCGTAACCTAAACCCAAATCCTAACCCTAACCCTAACCCTAACCCATACCCTAACCGTAACCCTAAACCTAACCCTAAACCTAAGCCTAACACAAACCCTAACCCTAAACCTAACCCTAACACAAAACCTAACCATAACCCTAACCCTAACCCTAACACTAATCCTAACCCTATGCCTAACCCAAATCCTAACCTTATCGCAAACACTCACCCTAAACCTAACCTAAACCCTAACTCTAAACCTAACACTAACCCTAACCCAAACCCAAACCCTAATCCTAACACTAACCCTAACCCTAAACCTAACACTCACCCTAACCCAAACCGAAAACCTAAACCTAACCCTAACCCAAACTCAAACCCCAACCCTAAAACTAACTCTAATACAAACCCTAACCCTAACCCTAATAGTAACCCAACCCTACCCCAAACCATAACCCTAATCCTAATCCTAACCCTAAAACTAAACCTAACCCTAACCAAACACTAACCCTAACCCTAACCCAAACCCTAACCTAACCCAAACCCTAACCCTAAACCTACCCCTAACCCAAACCCTAACTCTAAACCTAACCCTAACACAAACCCTAACCCTAACCCTAACCCTAACCCTAACCCTAACCCTAAGCAAACCCTAACCCTAATACTAACATTAACCCTAACCCTAACCCTAACCCAAACTCTAACCGTAACTCTAACCCTAACCGTATCCCTAACCCTAACACTAACCCTAACCCAAATATTAACCGTAAACCTAACCCTAACCCAAGCCCTAACCAAAACCTAACCCTAAACCAAAACCTAACCCTAACCCTAACCCTAACCAATCCATAACCGTAACCCTAACCCTAACCCTTACAATAACTCTAACACAAATATTAACCCTAAACCTAACCGTAACACTAACCCTAACCCTAAACCTAACCCTAACAAAAAACCTAACCCTAACCCTAACCCTAACCCAAACCCTATCCCTAACCCTTACCCTAAACCTAACCCTAACCCAAACCCTAACCCTAAACCTAACCCTAACACAAAACCTAACCCTAAACCTAACCCTAACCTAAACCCAAATCCTAAACCTAACCCTAACCCTAACCGATACCCTAACCGTAACCCTAACCCTAACCCTAAACCTAAGCCTAACACAAAATCTAACCCTAACCCTAACCCTAACCCTAACCCTAACCCTTACCCTAACCCAAACAATAACCCTAACCCTAACCCTAACCCTAACCCTAACCCAAACATTACCCGTAAACCTAACCCGAACACAAACCCTAACCCTAAACCCAACCCTAACCCAAACCCTAACCCTATCCCAAAACCAAACACTAACACTAAGTCTAATCCTAACCCTAAACCTAACCCTAACCCTAACGGAAACCATAAACATAACCCTATCCATAAACACAACCCAACCCAAACTTTCACCCTAAACCGACCCTAACCCTAACCCTAAAACCGAACACTAAACCTGAACATAAAATTAACCCAAACCCTAACCCTAACCTTAACTCTAACCCAAACCCTGACACTAACAGTAACCCTAACCTAAACCTTAACCCTAACCCTAACCCAAACCCTAACTCAAACCCTAACCCTAACCCTAACTCTAATACAAACCCTAACCCTAACCCTAATCCTAACCCCAACCCAAACCCAAACCATAACCTTAATGCTAATCGTAACCCTAAAACTAAACCTAACCCTAACCCAAACACTAACCCTAACCTTAACCCTAACCCTAACCCAAACCCTAACCTAACCCTAACCCTAACAATAACCCAAACCATAACCCTAACACTAACTCAAACCCTAACCCTAACGCACACCCCAACCCAAACCCAAAACCTAACCGTAAACTTCACCCAAACCATGAACCTAATCGTAACCCTAACCCTAACCCAAACCCTGACCATAACCCTAACCCTAACACAAACCCTAACACAAACCCTGACCATAACCCTAACCCTAACCCTAACCGAAACCCTAACCATAACCAGAACACAAACCATAACTCTATCCCTAAAAATAACCCTAACCCTAAACCTAACCCTAAACCAAACGCAAACCCTAACCCTAACCCTAAGCCAAACGCTAACCCTAACCCTAACCCTAACCCTAAAACTAATCCTAACCCTATCCCTAACCCAAATCTTAACCTTATCGCAAACACTCACCCTAAACCTAACCTAAAACCTAACCCTAACCCTAACACTAACCATAACCCAAACCCAAACCCTAATCCGAACACTAACCCTAACCCTAACCCTATCACTCACCTTAACCCAAACGGAAACCCTAAACCTAACCCTAACCCTAACCCTAACCCAAACCCTAACCCTAAACCTAACCCTAATCCAAACCCTAACCCCAAACCTAAACCTAACACAAACCCTAACCCTAACCCTAACCCTAACCCTAACCCTCACCCAAACCCTAACCCTAATACTAACATTAACCCTAACCCTAACCCTAACCCAAACTCTAACCGTAACCCTACCCCTAACCCTATCCCTAACCCTAACACTAACTCTAACCCAAATATTAACCCTAAACCTAACCCTAACCCAAACCCTAACCAAAACCTAACCCTAAACCAAAACCTAACCCTAACCCTAACCCTAACCCTAACCAAACCATAACCGTAACCCTAACCCTAACCCTTACAATAACTCTAACACAAATATTAACCCTAAACCTAACCGTAACACAAACCCTAACCCTAAACCTAACCCTTACCCAAACCCTAACCCTAAAACTAACCCTAACACAAAACCTAACCCTAACCCTAACCCTAACCCTAACACTAATCCTAACCCTATGCCTAACCCAAATCCTAACCTTATCGCAAACACTCACCCTAAACCTAACCTAAACCCTAACCCTAAACCTAACACTAACCCTAACCCAAACCCAAACCCTAATCCTAACACTAACCCTAACCCTAAATCTAACACTCACCCTAACCCAAACGGAAACCCTAAACCTAACCCTAACCCTAACTCAAACCCTAACCCTAACCCTAACTCTAATACAAACCCTAACCCTAACCCTAATAGTAACCCAACCCTACCCCAAACCATAACCCTAATCCTAATCCTAACCCTAAAACTAAACCTAACCCTAACCAAACACTAACCCTAACCCTAACCCAAACCCTAACCCTAACCCAAACCCTAACCCTAAACCTACCCCTAACCCAAACCCTAACTCTAAATCTAACCCTAACACAAACCCTAACCCTAACCCTAACCCTAACCCTAACCCTAACCCAAACCCTAACCCTAATACTAACATTAACCCTAACCCTAACCCTAACCCAAACTCTAACCGTAACCCAGCCCTAACCCTATCCCTAACCCTAACACTAACCCTAACCCAAATATTAACCCTAAACCTAACCCTAACCCAAACCCTAACCAAAACCTAACCCTAAACCAAAACCTAACCCTAACCCTAACCCTAACCAATCCATAACCGTAACCCTAACCCTAACCCTTACAATAACTCTAACACAAATATTAACCCTAAACCTAACCGTAACACTAACCCTAACCCTAAACCTAACCCTAACAAAAAACCTAACCCTAACCCTAACCCTAACCCAAACCCTATCCCTAACCCTTACCCTAAACCTAACCCTAACCCAAACCCTAACCCTAAACCTAACCCTAACACAAAACCTAACCCTAAACCTAACCCTAACCTAAACCCAAATCCTAACCCTAACCCTAACCCTAACCGATACCCTAACCGTAACCCTAACCCTAACCCTAAACCTAAGCCTAACACAAAATCTAACCATTACCCTAACCCTAACACTAACCCTAACCCTTACCCTAACCCAAACACTAACCCTAATCCTAACCCTAACCCTAACCCTAACCCTAACCCAAACATTACCCCTAAACCTAACCCTAACACAAACCCTAACCCTAAACCCAACCCTAACCCAAACCCTAACCCTATCCCAAAACCAAACACTAACACTAAGTCTAATCCTAAACCTAAACCTAACCCTAACCCTAACGGAAACCATAAACATAACCCTATTCCTAAACACAACCCAACCCAAACCTTCACCCTAAACCTGACCCTAACCCTAACCCTAAAACCGAACACTAAACCTGAACATAAACCTAACCCAAACCCTAACCCTAACCTTAACCCTAACCCAAACCCTGACACTAACAGTAACCCTAACCTAAAAATTAACCCTAACCCTAAACCAACCCCTAACTCTAACCCTAACCCTAACCCAAACCCAAACCCTAATCTAACCCTAACCCTAACAATAACCCAATCCCTAACTCTAACGCTAACTCAAACCCTAAACCTAACAATAACCCACACGACAACCCAAACCCAAAACCTAACCATAATTTCACCCAAACCATGAACCTAATCTTAACCCTAACCCTAACCCAAACCGAAACCCTAACCCTAAACCTAACCCTAACCCAAACCCTAACCCTAACCCTAACCCTAACCCAAAACCTATCCCTAACCCTAACCCTAACCCTAATCCTAATCCTAACGCAAACCAAACCCTAACACTAACCATAACTCTAAACCTAACCCTAACCCAAACCCAAACCCTAACCCTAACCCTAACCCTAAACGAAACCCTAACCATAACCAGAACACAAACCATAACTGTATCCCTAAACCTAACCCTAATCCTAAACCTAACCCTAAACCAAACGCACACCCTAACCCTAACCCTAATCCAAACGCTAATCCTGACCCTAAGCCTAACCCTAACACTAATCCTAACCCTATCCCTAACCCAAATCCTAACCTTATCGCAAACACTCACCCTAAACCTAACCTAAACCCTAACCCTAACCCTAACACTAACCCTAACCCAAACCCAAACCCTAATCCTAACACTAATCCTAACCCTAACCCTAACACTCACCCTAACCCAAACGGAAACCTTAAACCTAACCCTAACCCTAACTCAAACCCTAACCCTAACCCTAACTCTAATACAAACCCTAACCCTAACCCTAATCCTAACCCCAACCCAAACCCAAACCATAACCCTAATCCTAATCGTAACCCTAAAACTAAACCTAACCCTAACCCAAACACTAACCCTAACCTTAACCCTAACCCTAACCCAAACCCTAACCTAACCCTAACCCTAACAATAACCCAAACCATAACCCTAACACTAACTCAAACCCTAACCCTAACGCACACCCCAACCCAAACCCAAAACCTAACCGTAACCTTCACCCAAACCATGAACCTAATCGTAACCCTAACCCTAACCCAAACCCTGACCATAACCCTAACCCTAACACAAACCCTAACACAAACCCTGACCATAACCCTAACCCTAACCCTAACCGAAACCCTAACCATAACCAGAACACAAACCATAACTCTATCCCTAAAAATAACCCTAACCCTAAACCTAACCCTAAACCAAACGCAAACCCTAACCCTAACCCTAAGCCAAACGCTAACCCTAACCCTAACCCTAACCCTAAAACTAATCCTAACCCTATCCCTAACCCAAATCTTAACCTTATTGCAAACACTCACCCTAAACCTAACCTAAAACCTAACCCTAACCCTAACACTAACCATAACCCAAACCCAAACCCTAATCCGAACACTAACCCTAACCCTAACCCTATCACTCACCTTAACCCAAACGGAAACACTAAACCTAACCCTAACCCTAACCCTAACCCAAACCCTAACCCTAAACCTAACCCTAATCCAAACCCTAACCCCAAACCTAAACCTAACACAAACCCTAACCCTAAACCTAACCCTAACCCTAACCCTCACCCAAACCCTAACCCTAATACTAACATTAACCCTAACCCTAACCCTAACCCAAACTCTAACCGTAACCCTACCCCTAACCCTATCCCTAACCCTAACACTAACTCTAACCCAAATATTAACCCTAAACCTAACCCTAACCCAAACCCTAACCAAAACCCAAACCCTAATCCGAACACTAACCCTAACCCTAACCCTATCACTCACCTTAACCCAAACGGAAACCCTAAACCTAACCCTAACCCTAACCCTAACCCAAACCCTAACCCTAAACCTAACCCTAATCCAAACCCTAACCCCAAACCTAAACCTAACACAAACCCTAACCCTAACCCTAACCCTCACCCAAACCCTAACCCTAATACTAACATTAACCCTAACCCTAACCCTAACCCAAACTCTAACCGTAACCCTACCCCTAACCCTATCCCTAACCCTAACACTAACTCTAACCCAAATATTAACCCTAAACCTAACCCTAACCCAAACCCTAACCAAAACCTAACCCTAAACCAAAACCTAACCCTAACCCTAACCCTAACCCTAACCAAACCATAACCGTAACCCTAACCCTAACCCTTACAATAACTCTAACACAAATATTAACCCTAAACCTAACCGTAACACAAACCCTAACCCTAAACCTAACCCTTACCCAAACCCTAACCCTAAAACTAACCCTAACACAAAACCTAACCCTAACACTAACCCTAACCCTAACACTAATCCTAACCCTATGCCTAACCCAAATCCTAACCTTATCGCAAACACTCACCCTAAACCTAACCTAAACCCTAACCCTAAACCTAACACTAACCCTAACCCAAACCCAAACCCTAATCCTAACACTAACCCTAACCCTAAATCTAACACTCACCCTAACCCAAACGGAAACCCTAAACCTAACCCTAACCCTAACTCAAACCCTAACCCTAACCCTAACTCTAATACAAACCCTAACCCTAACCCTAATAGTAACCCAACCCTACCCCAAACCATAACCCTAATCCTAATCCTAACCCTAAAACTAAACCTAACCCTAACCAAACACTAACCCTAACCCTAACCCAAACCCTAACCCTAACCCAAACCCTAACCCTAAACCTACCCCTAACCCAAACCCTAACTCTAAATCTAACCCTAACACAAACCCTAACCCTAACCCTAACCCTAACCCTAACCCAAACCCTAACCCTAATACTAACATTAACCCTAACCCTAACCCTAACCCAAACTCTAACCGTAACCCAGCCCTAACCCTATCCCTAACCCTAACACTAACCCTAACCCAAATATTAACCCTAAACCTAACCCTAACCCAAACCCTAACCAAAACCTAACCCTAAACCAAAACCTAACCCTAACCCTAACCCTAACCAATCCATAACCGTAACCCTAACCCTAACCCTTACAATAACTCTAACACAAATATTAACCCTAAACCTAACCGTAACACTAACCCTAACCCTAAACCTAACCCTAACAAAAAACCTAACCCTAACCCTAACCCTAACCCAAACCCTATCCCTAACCCTTACCCTAAACCTAACCCTAACCCAAACCCTAACCCTAAACCTAACCCTAACACAAAACCTAACCCTAAACCTAACCCTAACCTAAACCCAAATCCTAACCCTAACCCTAACCCTAACCGATACCCTAACCGTCACCCTAACCCTAACCCTAAACCTAAGCCTAACACAAAATCTAACCATTACCCTAACCCTAACACTAACCCTAACCCTTACCCTAACCCAAACACTAACCCTAATCCTAACCCTAACCCTAACCCTAACCCTAACCCAAACATTACCCCTAAACCTAACCCTAACACAAACCCTAACCCTAAACCCAACCCTAACCCAAACCCTAACCCTATCCCAAAACCAAACACTAACACTAAGTCTAATCCTAAACCTAAACCTAACCCTAACCCTAACGGAAACCATAAACATAACCCTATTCCTAAACACAACCCAACCCAAACCTTCACCCTAAACCTGACCCTAACCCTAACCCTAAAACCGAACACTAAACCTGAACATAAACCTAACCCAAACCCTAACCCTAACCTTAACCCTACCCCACACCCCGACCCTCACAGTAACCCTAACCTAACAATTAACCCTAACCCTAACCCAACCCCTAACTCTAACCCTAACCCTAACCCAAACCCAAACCCTAATTTAACCCTAACCCTAACAATAACCCAATCCCTAACTCTAACGCTAACTCAAACCCTAAACCTAACAATAACCCACACGACAACCCAAACCCAAAAGCTAACCATAATTTCACCCAAACCATGAACCTAATCTTAACCCTAACCCTAACCCAAACCGAAACCCTAACCCTAAACCTAACCCTAACCCAAACCCTAACCCTAACCCTAACCCTAACCCAAAACCTATCCCTAACCCTAACCCTAACCCTAATCCTAATCCTAACGCAAACCAAACCCTAACACTAACCATAACTCTAAACCTAACCCTAACCCAAACCCAAACCCTAACCCTAACCCTAACCCTAAACGAAACCCTAACCATAACCAGAACACAAACCATAACTGTATCCCTAAACCTAACCCTAATCCTAAACCTAACCCTAAACCAAACGCACACCCTAACCCTAACCCTAATCCAAACGCTAATCCTGACCCTAAGCCTAACCCTAACACTAATCCTAACCCTATCCCTAACCCAAATCCTAACCTTATCGCAAACACTCACCCTAAACCTAACCTAAACCCTAACCCTAACCCTAACACTAACCCTAACCCAAACCCAAACCCTAATCCTAACACTAATCCTAACCCTAACCCTAACACTCACCCTAACCCAAACGGAAACCTTAAACCTAACCCTAACCCTAACTCAAACCCTAACCCTAACCCTAACTCTAATACAAACCCTAACCCTAACCCTAATCCTAACCCCAACCCAAACCCAAACCATAACCCTAATCCTAATCGTAACCCTAAAACTAAACCTAACCCTAACCCAAACACTAACCCTAACCTTAACCCTAACCCTAACCCAAACCCTAACCTAACCCTAACCCTAACAATAACCCAAACCATAACCCTAACACTAACTCAAACCCTAACCCTAACGCACACCCCAACCCAAACCCAAAACCTAACCGTAACCTTCACCCAAACCATGAACCTAATCGTAACCCTAACCCTAACCCAAACCCTGACCATAACCCTAACCCTAACACAAACCCTAACACAAACCCTGACCATAACCCTAACCCTAACCCTAACCGAAACCCTAACCATAACCAGAACACAAACCATAACTCTATCCCTAAAAATAACCCTAACCCTAAACCTAACCCTAAACCAAACGCAAACCCTAACCCTAAGCCAAACGCTAACCCTAACCCTAACCCTAACCCTAAAACTAATCCTAACCCTATCCCTAACCCAAATCTTAACCTTATCGCAAACACTCACCCTAAACCTAACCTAAAACCTAACCCTAACCCTAACACTAACCATAACCCAAACCCAAACCCTAATCCGAACACTAACCCTAACCCTAACCCTATCACTCACCTTAACCCAAACGGAAACACTAAACCTAACCCTAACCCTAACCCTAACCCAAACCCTAACCCTAAACCTAACCCTAATCCAAACCCTAACCCCAAACCTAAACCTAACACAAACCCTAACCCTAAACCTAACCCTAACCCTAACCCTCACCCAAACCCTAACCCTAATACTAACATTAACCCTAACCCTAACCCTAACCCAAACTCTAACCGTAACCCTACCCCTAACCCTATCCCTAACCCTAACACTAACTCTAACCCAAATATTAACCCTAAACCTAACCCTAACCCAAACCCTAACCAAAACCTAACCCTAAACCAAAACCTAACCCTAACCCTAACCAAACCATAACCGTAACCCTAACCCTAACCCTTACAATAACTCTAACACAAATATTAACCCTAAACCTAACCGTAACACAAACCCTAACCCTAAACCTAACCCTTACCCAAACCCTAACCCTAAAACTAACCCTAACACAAAACATAACCCTAACCCTAACCCTAACCCTAACACTAATCCTAACCCTATGCCTAACCCAAATCCTAACCTTATCGCAAACACTCACCCTAAACCTAACCTAAACCCTAACCCTAAACCTAACACTAACCCTAACCCAAACCCAAACCCTAATCCTAACACTAACCCTAACCCTAAATCTAACACTCACCCTAACCCAAACGGAAACCCTAAACCTAACCCTAACCCTAACTCAAACCCTAACCCTAACCCTAACTCTAATACAAACCCTAACCCTAAGCCTAATAGTAACCCAACCCTACCCCAAACCATAACCCTAATCCTAATCCTAACCCTAAAACTAAACCTAACCCTAACCAATCACTAACCCTAACCCTAACCCAAACCCTAACCCTAACCCAAACCCTAACCCTAAACCTACCCCTAACCCAAACCCTAACTCTAAATCTAACCCTAACACAAACCCTAACCCTAACCCTAACCCTAACCCTAACCCTAACCCAAACCCTAACCCTAATACTAACATTAACCCTAACCCTAACCCTAACCCAAACTCTAACCGTAACCCAGCCCTAACCCTATCCCTAACCCTAACACTAACCCTAACCCAAATATTAACCCTAAACCTAACCCTAACCCAAACCCTAACCAAAACCTAACCCTAAACCAAAACCTAACCCTAACCCTAACCCTTACCAATCCATAACCGTAACCCTAACCCTAACCCTTACAATAACTCTAACACAAATATTAACCCTAAACCTAACCGTAACACTAACCCTAACCCTAAACCTAACCCTAACAAAAAACCTAACCCTAAACCTAACCCTAACCCAAACCCTATCCCTAACCCTTACCCTAAACCTAACCCTAACCCAAACCCTAACCCTTAACCTAACCCTAACACAAAACCTAACCCTAAACCTAACCCTAACCTAAACCCAAATCCTAACCCTAACCCTAACCCTAACCGATACCCTAACCGTAACCCTAACCCTAACCCTAAACCTAAGCCTAACACAAAATCTAACCCTAACCCTAACCCTAACACTAACCCTAACCCTTACCCTAACCCAAACACTAACCCTAATCCTAACCCTAACCCTAACCCTAACCCTAACCCAAACATTACCCCTAAACCTAACCCTAACACAAACCCTAACCCTAAACCCAACCCTAACCCAAACCCTAACCCTATCCCAAAACCAAACACTAACACTAAGTCTAATCCTAACCCTAAACCTAACCCTAACCCTAACGGAAACCATAAACATAACCCTATCCCTAAACACAACCCAACCCAAACCTTCACCCTAAACCTGACCCTAACCCTAACCCTAAAACCGAACACTAAACCTGAACATAAACCTAACCCAAACCCTAACCCTAACCTTAACCCTAACCCAAACCCTGACACTAACAGTAACCCTAACCTAAAAATTAACCCTTACCCTAAACCAAACTGTAACTCTAATTCTAACCCTAACCCAAACCCAAACCCTAACCTAAACCTAACCCTAACAATAACCCAAACCCTAACTCTAACGCTAACTCAAACCCTAACACTAACAATAACCCACACGACAACCCAAACCCAAAACCTAAACATAATTTCACCCAAACCATGAACCTAATCTTAAACCTAACCCTAACCCAAACCGACACCCTAACCCTATACCTAACCCTAACCCAAACCCTAACCCTAACACTAACCCTAACCCAAAACCTATCCCTAACCCTAACCCTAACCCTAATCCTAATCCTAACGCAAACCAAACCCTAACACTAACCATAACTCTAAACCTAACCCTAACCCAAACCCAAACCCTAACCCAAACCCAAAAACTAACCCTAACCTTCACCCAAACCATGAACCTAATCGTAACCCTAACCCTAACCCAAAACCTGACCATAAACCTAACCCTAAACCTAAACCTAACACATACCCTAACCCAAACCCTGACCATAACCCTAACCCTAACCGAAACCCTAACCATAACCAGAACACAAACCATAACTCGATCCCTAAACCTAACCCTAACCCTAAACCAAACGCACACCCTAACCCTAACCCTAATCCAAACGCTAACCCTAACCCTAACCCTAACCCTAACCCTAACCCTAACACTAATCCTAACCCTATCCCTAACACAAATCCTAACCTTATCGCAAACACTCACCCTAAACCTAACCTAAACCCTAACCCTAACACTCACCCTAACCCAAACGGAAACCCTAATCCTAACCCTAACCCTAACTCAAACCCTAACCCTAACCCTAACTCTAATACAAATCCTAAGCCTAACCCTAATCCTAACCCAACCCTAACCCAAACCATAACCCTAATCCTAATCCTAACCCTAAAACTAAACCTAAGCCTAACCCAAACCTAACCCTAACCCTAACCCAAACCTTAACCCTAACCCAAGCCCTAACCCTAACCCTAAACCTAACCCTAACCCTAACCCTAACACTAAACCTAACCCTAACACAAATCCTAACCCTAACCCTAACCATAACCCTAACCCAAACCCTAAACCTAATACTAACATTAACCCTAACCCTAACCCTAAACCAAACTCTAACCTTAACCCTAACAATATCCCTAACCCTAACACTAACCCTAACCCAAATATTAACCCTAAAACTAACCCTAACCCAAACCCTAACCAAAACCTAACCCTAAACCAAAACCTAACCCTAACCCTAACCCTAACCAAACCATAACCGTAACACTAATCCTAACCCTTACAATAACTCTAACACAAATATTAACCCTAAACCTAAACGTAACACAAACCCTAACCCTAAACCTAACCCTAACACAAACCCTAACCCTAAAGCTAACCCTAACACAAAACCTAACCCTAACCCTAACCCTAACCCTAACCTAAACCCAAATCCTAAACCTAACCCTAACCCTAACCCATACCCTAACCGTAACCCTAACACTAACCCTAAACCTAAGCCTAACACAAACTATAACCCTAAACCTAACCCTAACACCAAACCTAACCCTAACCCTAACCCTAACCCTAACCCTAACCATAACCCTAACCCAAACACTAACCCTAAACCTAACCCTAACCCTAACCCTAACCCAAACATTAACCCTAAACCTAACCCTAACCCAAACCCTAACCCTAAACCTAACCATAACCCAAACCCTAACCCTATCCCAAAACCAAACACTAACACTAAGTCTAATCCTAACCCTAAACCTAAACTTTACCCTAACGGAAACCATAAACATAACCCTATCCCTATACACAACCCAACCCAAACCTTAACCCTAAACCTGACCCTAACCCTAATCCTAAAACCGAACACTAAACCTGAACATAAACCTAACCCAAACCCTAACCCTAACCTTAACCTTAACCCAAACCCTGACACTAACAGTAACCCTAACCTAAACCTTAACCCTAACCCTAACCCAAACCCTAACTCTAACCCTAACCCTAACCCAAACCCAAACCCTAACCTAACCCTAACCCTAACAATAACCCAAACCCTAACTCTAATGCTAACTCAAACCCTAACCCTAACCCTAACCCACACCCCAACCCAAACCCAAAACCTAACCGAAATCTTCACCCAAACCATGAACCTAATCGTAACCCTAACCCTAATCCAAACCCTGACCATAACCCTAACCCTAACCCTAACACTAACACAAACCCTAACCCTAAACCTAACCCTAATCCTAACCCTAACCCAAACCCTAACAATAACCCTAACCCTAACCCAAACCCTAACTCTAACCCTAACCCTAAACCAAACCCAAACCCTAACCCTAAACCTAACCATAACCCATACCCTAATCCCAGGGTAGCCTTGAACTGATAATCCTCCTGCCTCACCCCCAAGAGTTGAGTTGTACTTTTTTAAGAGCAAAGTTTGGATTCATCAACAATGAAAAAGGAAAATATTTTCCCTCATAGAAAACGATGTCCAAAGTAGTTTTCTGATTCAAATGTAGCTTATAGTACTTAAGAATCCAATATCAATAATATGGTAATTTCTAGAAAGAATGAGGTTGGTTATTTATGTAAACACGTGCAATCCTGGCAAGAGCTGCACGACTGGGAAGCAACCTTGGCATGACTTGACCAGAGGAGGAGCACCTGATCTGAAGCTATGATAGACAGGCAGAGCTTTGCAAGTTTGTGCTGAGTGCTATTGGTCAGTCTCCTGTCATTGGTGTCTGATGTGGGCAGGAGTGCTGAGGTCACAGAATCTTGGACTAAGATTCTGGAACTCCAAGAGGCAGTGACCTGGCAAAGCATTGTTTAGGGTGTTGCTAGTTGACAAAGCCCTCTCAGATGAGTTGCTGAAACACAGAGGTTTCTTGATGGTAGGCTCTAGTGTTTGGGTGACCAGTTTGGAGAGATTTAGTTGACTTTAGGTCAAAGTTCTAGTGTTTGACAAAAAGAAGCAGCCAGGAGAATATGGGAGGAGGAGGGGAGAAGGTGGTGTGTCCTGCTGGACCTGCCCAGGCCCTGCACATATAGGACCTCTACTACAACGCCTACCTCTATTAAACCTAACCCTAACCCTAACCCTAACCCAAACTCTAACCGTAACCCTAACCCTAACCCTATCCCTAACCCTCAACCTAACACTAACACAAACCCTAACCCTAACCCTAACCCTAAACCAAACCCAAACCCTAACCATAATCCCAACATTAAACCTAAACCTACCCCTAACCCTAACCCAAACCCTACCCCTAAACTTAACCCTAGCCCAAACCCTAACCCTAAACCTAACCCTAACACAAACCCTAACCCTAACCCAAACCCAAACCCAATCCATAACCCAAAACCTAACCCTAACCCAAACTCTAACCGTAACCCTAACCCTAACCCCAACCCTAATCCTAAACAAAACTCAAACACTAACCCTAATTCTCACCTTAACCCTAATCGAAAACCTAACACTAACCCTTCCACAAACCATAACTGTATCCCAAAACCTAACGTTAAAACTAAACCAAACCCAAAACTTAACCCTGACACTAACCCTAACCCTAACCCTAACCCTAACCCTAACCCTAACCCTAACCCAAACCCAAACCCTAACCCTAACACAAACCCTAACCCTAAACCTAACTCTAACCCTAAAACAAACCCTAACCCTAACCCTAACCCTAACCCTAACCCTAACTCAAACATTAACCCTAAACCTAACCCTAACCCAAACCCTAACCCTAAACCTAACCCTAACCATAAACCTAAACGTAACCCTAACACAAACGCAAACCCTACCCTTACCCCTAACCCTAACCCTAACCCTAATTCTAAACCTAACACTAACCCTAACCCTAACCCAAACCCTAACACTAAACCTAACTCTAACCCTAACCCAAACCCTAACCCTAACCCTAACCCTAACCCTAACCCAAACATTAACCCTAAACCTAACCCTAACCCAAACCCTAACCCTAAACCTAAGCCTAGCCCAAACCGTAAGCCTGAACCTAACCCTAACACAAACCCTAAACCTAACCCAAACCCAAACCCTAATCCAAACACTAACCCTAACGCTAACCCTAACCCTCACAAAAACCCAAACGCAATCCTCACTCTAACCCTAACCCTAACCCAAACCCTAACCCTAACCCTAACCTAACCGTATACCTAACCCAAACCTAACCCAAACATTAACCCTAAACCTAACCCTAACCCAAACTCTAAACCTAAACCTAACCCTAACCCAAACCCTAAAACTAACCCTAACCCTAACCCTAACCCTAACCTTAACCCTATCCTTAACCCAAACCTAAGCCAAACATTAACCCTAAACCTAACCCTAACACAAACTCTAAACCTAATCCTAACCCTAACCCAAACCCTAATCCAAACACTAACCCTAACGCTAACCCTAACCCTCACCAAAACCCAAACGCAAACCTCACCCTAACCCTAACCCTAACCCAAACCCTAACCCTAACCCTAACCCTAACCTAACCGTATACCTAACCCAAACCTAACACAAACCCTAACCCTAACCCTAACCCTAACCCAAATCCAAACCCTAACACTAACACTAACATTAACCCTAACTCAAACCCTAACCCAAACTCTAACCGTAACCCTAACCCTAACCCTATCCCTAACCCAAATATTAACCCTAAACTTAACCCTAACCCAAACCCTAACCAAAACCTAACCCTAAACCAAAACCTAACCCTAACCCTAACCCTAACCAAACCATAACCGTAACCCTCAACCTAACCCTTACAATAACTCTAACACAAATATTAACCCTAAACCTAACCGTAACACAAATCCTAACCTTAAACCTAACCCTAACCCAAACCCTAACCCTAACCCTGACCCTAACTCAAACCCTAACCCTAACCCTAACTCTAATACAAACCCTAACCCTAACCCTAATCCTAACCCCAACCCTAACCCAAACCATAACCCTAATCCTAATCGTAACCCTAAAACTAAACCTAACCCTAACGCAAACACTAACCCTAACCCTAACCCTAAACCTAACCCTAACCCTAATTCTAACCATAACCCTAACCCTAACCCTAACCCTAACCATAACCCATACCCTAATCCCAGGGTAGCCTTGAACTGATAATACTCCTGCCTCACCCCCAAGAGTTGAGTTGTACTTTTTTAAGAGCAAAGATTGGATTCATCAACAATGAAAAAGGAAAATATTTTCCCTCATAGAAAAAGATGTCTAAAGTAGTTTTCTGATTCAAATGTAGCTTATAGTACTTAAGAATCCAATATCAATAATATGGTAATTTCTAGAAAGTATGAGGTTGGTTATTTATGTAAACACGTGCAATCCTGGCAAGAGCTGCAGGACTGGGAAGCAACCTTGGCATGAATTGACCAGAGGAGGAGCACCTGCTCTGAAGCTATGATAGACAGGCTGAGCTTTGCAAGTGAGTGCTGAGTGCTATTGGTCAGTCTCCTGTCATTGGTGTCTGATGTGGGCAGGAATGCTGAAGGTCACAGAATCCTGGACTAAGATTCTGGAACTCCAAGAGGGAGTGACCTGGCAAAGCATTTTTTGGGTGTTGCTAGGTGACAGAGCCCTCTCAGATTAGTTGCTGAAACACAGAGGTTTCTTGATGGTAGGCTCTAGTGTTTGGGTGACCAGTTTGGAGAGATTTAGTTGACTGTAGGTCAAAGTTCTAGTGTTTGACAAGAAGAAGCAGCCAGGAGAAGATGGGAGGAGGAGGGGAGAAGGTGGTGTGTCCTGCTGGACCTGCCCAGGCCCTGCACATATAGGACCTCTACTACAACGCCTACCTCTACTAACCCTAACCCTAACCCTAACCATAACCCTAACCCAAACTCTAACCGTAAACCTAACCCTAACCCTATCACTAACCCTAACACTAACCCTAACCCAAATATTAACCCTAAACCTAACCCTAACCCAAAACCTAACCCTAAACCAAAACCTAACCCTAACCCTAACCCTAACCAATCCATAACCGTAACCCTAACCCTAACCATTACAATAACGCTAACCCAAATATTAACCCTAAACCTAACCGTAACACAAACCCTAAGCCTAAACCTAAGCCTAACCCAAATCCTAACCATAACCCTAACCCTAACACAAAACCTAACCCTAACCCTAACCCTAACCCTAACCTAAACCCAAATCCTAACCCTAACCCTAACCCTAACCCTAACCGATACCCTAACCGTAACCCTAACCCTAACCATAACCCTAACCCTAACCCAAACACTAACCCTAACCCTAACCCTAACCCTAACCCTAACCCTACCCCATACATTAACCCTAAACCTAACCCTAACCCTATCCCAAACGCAAACACTAACCCTAACCCTAATCCTAACCCTAAACCTAACCCTAACCCTAACGGAACCCATAAACATAACCCTATCCCTAAACACAACCCAACCCAAACCTTAACCCTAAACCTGACCCTAACCCTAACCCTAAAACCGAACACTATACCTGAACATAAACCTAACCCAAACCCTAACCCTAAACCTAACCCTAACCCAAACCTTGACACTAACAGTAACCCTAAACTAAACCTTAACCCTAACCGTAACCCAAACCCTAACTAACCCTAACCCTAACCCAAACCCAAACCCTAACCTAACAATAAACCAAACCCTAACCCTAACACTAACTCAAACCCTAACCCTAACCCTAACCCACACCCCAAACCAAACCCAAAACCTAAACGTAACCTTCACCCAAACCATGAACCTAATCGTAAATCTAAGAATAAACCCAAACCCTGACCATAACCCTAACCCTAACCCTAACCCTAACACAAACCCTAACCCAAACCCTGACCATAACCCTAACCCTAACCCTAAAGGAAACCCTAACCATAACCAGAACACAAACCATAAATCTATCCCTAAACCTAACCCTAACCCTAAACCTAACCCTAAACCAAACGCACACCCTAACCCTAACCCTAATCCAAACGCTAACCCTAACCCTAACACTAACCCTAACCCAAACCCAAACCCTAATCCTAACACTAACCCTAACCCTAACCCTAACACTCACCCTAACCCAAAAGGAAACCCTAAACCTAACCCTAACCCTAACTCAAACCCTAACCCTAACCCTAACTCTAATACAAACCCTAACCCTAACCCTAATAGTAACCCAACCCTACCCCAAACCATAACCCTAATCCTAATCCTAACCCTAAAACTAAACCTAACACTAACCCAAACACTAACCCTAACCCTCACCCAAACCCTAACCCTAACCCAAACCCTAACCCTAAACCTAACCTTAACCCAAACCCTAACTCTTAACCTAACCCTAACACAAACCCTAAACCTAACCCTAATCCTAACCCTAACCCTAACCCAAACCCTAACCAAAACCTAACCCTAAACCAAAACCTAACCCTAACCCTAACCCTAACCCTAACCAAACCATAACCGTAACCCTAACCCTAACCCTTACAATAACT
>JAJHUQ010000037.1:8912500-8917500 GCA_035773235.1 Eospalax fontanierii | reverse complement strand
AACCCTAACCCTAACCCTAACCCTAATCTAAACCCAAATCCTAACCCTAAACCTAACCATAACCCAAACCCTAACCGTAACCCTAACCCTAACCCTAACCCTAACCCTAACCCAAACACTAACCCTAACCCTAACCCTAACCCTAACCCTAACCCTAACCCTAACCCAAACATTAACCCTAAACCTAACCCTAACCCAAACCCTAACCCTAAACCTAACCCTAACCCAAACCCTAACCTATCCCAAACCCAAACACTAACCCTAAGCCTAATCCTAACCCTAAACCTAACCCTAACCCTAACGGAACCCATAAACATAACCCTATCCCTAAACACAACCCAACCCAAAACTTAACCCTAAACCTGACCCTAACCCTAACCCTAAAACCGAACACTAAACCTGAACATAAACCTAACCCAAACCCTAACCCTAACCCTAACCCTAACCCAAACCCTGACACTAACAGTAACCCTAACTTAAACCCTAACCCTAACCCTAACCCAAACCCTAACTCTAACCCTAACCCTAACCCAAACCCAAACCCTAACCTAACCCTAACCGTAACAATAACCCAAACACTAAACCTAACGCTAACTCAAACCCTAACCCTAACCCTAACCCACACCCCAACCCAAACCCAAAACCTAACCGTAACCTTCACCCAAACCATGAACGTAATCGTAACCCTAACCCTAACCCAAACCCTGACCATAACCCTAACCCTAACCCTAACCCTAACACAAACTCTAACCCTCACCCTAACCCTAACCCTAACCCTAACCCAAACCCTAATACTAACCCTAACCCTAACCCAAACACTAACTCTAACCCTAACCCTAACCCAAAACCAAACTCTAAACCTAAACCTAACCCTAACCCAAACCCTAAACCTAACCCTAACCCTAAACCTAAACCTAACCCTAACCATAACCCAAACCCTAACCCTAACCCTAACCCTAACCCAAACATTAACCCTAAACCTAACCCTAACCCTAACTCTAATACAAACCCTAACCCTAACCCTAATCCTAACCCCAACCCTATCCCAAACCATAACCCTAATCCTAATCATAACCCTAAAACTAAACCTAACCCTAACCCAAACACTAACCCTAACCCTAACCCTAAACCTAACCCTAATCCTAATTCTAACCCTAACCCTAACCCTAACCCTAACCCTAACCATAACCCATACCCTAATCCCAGGGTAGCCTTGAACTGATAATCCTCCTGCCTCACCCCCAAGAGTTGAGTTGTACTTTTTTAAGAGCAAAGATTGGATTCATCAACAATGAAAAAGGAAAATATTTTCCCTCATAGAAAAAGATGTCCAAAGTAGTTTTCTGATTCAAATGTAGCTTACAGTACTTAAGAATCCAATATCAATAATATGGTAATTTCTAGAAAGAATGAGGTTGGTTATTTATGTAAACACGTGCAATCCTGGCAAGAGCTGCACGACTGGGAAGCAACCTTGGCATGACTTGACCAGAGGAGGAGCACCTGCTCTGAAGCTATGATAGACAGGCAGAGCCTTGCAAGTTTGTGCTGAGTGCTATTGGTCAGTCTCCTGTCATTGGAGTCTGATGTGGGCAGGAGTGCTGAGGTCACACAATCTTGGACTAAGATTCTGGAACTCCAAGAGGCAGTGACCTGGCAAAGCTTTGTTTAGGGTGTTGCTAGGTGACAAAGCCCTCTCAGATGAGTTGCTGAAACACAGAGGTTTCTTGATGGTAGGCTCTAGTGTTTGGGTGACCAGTTTGGAGAGATTTAGTTGACTTTAGGTCAAAGATCTAGTGTTTGACAAAAAGAAGCAGCCAGGAGAAGATGGGAGGAGGAGGGGAGAAGGTGGTGTGTCCTGCTAGACCTGCCCAGGCCCTGCACATATAGGACCTCTACTACAACGCATACCTCTACTAACCCTAACCCTACCCCTAACCCAAACTCTAACCGTAAACCTAACCCTAACCCTATCCCTAACCCTAAAACTAACCCTAACCCAAATATTCACCCTAAACCTAACCCTAACCCAGAACCTAACCCTAAACCAAAACCTAAGCCTAACCCTAACCCTAACCAAACCATAACCGTAACCCTAACCCTAACCTTTACAATAACTCTAACACAAATATTAACCCGAAACCTAACCGTAACTCAAACCCTAACCCTAAACCTAACCCTAACGCTAACCCTAACCCTAACCTAAACCCAAATCCTAACCCTAACCCTAACCCTAACCCTAACCCATACCCTAACCGTAACCCTAACCCTAACCCTAAACCAAACATTAACCCTAAACCTAACCCTAAACCTAAACTTAACCCTAACCCAAACCCTAACCCTATCCCAAACCCAAACACTAACCCTAAGCCTAATCCTAACCCTAAACCTAACACTAACCCTAAAGGAACTCATAAACATAACACTATCCCTAAACACAACCCAACCCAAAACTTAACCCTAAACCTGACCCTAACCCTAACCCTAAAACCGAACACTAAACCTGAACATAAACCTAACCCAAACCCTAACCCTAAACCTAACCCTAAACCAAACCCTGACACTAACACTAATCCTAACCTAAACCTTAACCCTAACCCTAACCCAAACCCTAACTCTAACCCTAACCCTAACCGAAACCCAAACCCTAACCTAACCCTAACCCTAACAACAACCCTAACACTAACCCTAACACTAACTCAAACCCTAACCCTAACCCTAACCCGCACCCCAAGCCAAACCCAAAAACTAACCCTAACCTTCACCCAAACCATGAACCTAATCGTAACCCTAACCCTAACCCAAAACCTGACCATAAACCTAACCCTTAACCTAACCCTAACACATACCCTAACCCAAACCCTGACCATAACCCTAACCCTAACCCTAACCGAAACCCTAACCATAACCAGAACACAAACCATAACTCTATCCCTAAACCTAACCCTAACCCTAACCCTAAACCAAACGCACACCCTAACCCTAACGCTAATCCAAACGCTAACCCTAAACCTAACCCTAACCCTAACCCTAACACTAATCCTAACCCTATCCCTAACACAAATCCTAACCTTATCGCAAACACTCACCCTAAACCTAACCTAAACCCTAACCCTAACACTCACCCTAACCCAAACGGAAACCCTAATCCTAACCCTAACCCTAACTCAAACCCTAATCCTAACCCTAACTCTAATACAAACCCTAAGCCTAACCCTAATCCTAACCTAACCCTAACCCAAACCATAACCCTAATCCTAATCCTAACCCTAAAACTAAACCTAAGCCTAACCCAAACACTAACCCTAACCCTAACCCAAAACTTAACCCTAACCCAAACCCTAACCCTAAACCTAACCCTAACCCAAACCCTAACCCTAAACCTAACCCTAACACAAACCCTAACCCTAACCCTAACCCTAACCCAAACCCTAAACCTAATACTAACATTAACCCTAACCCTAACCCTAACCCAAACTCTAACCTTAACCCTAACAATATCCCTAACCCTAACACTAACCCTAACCCAAATATTAACGCTAAAACTAACCCTAACCCAAACCCTAACCAAAACCTAACCCTAAACCAAAACCTAACCCTAACCCTAACCCTAACCAAACCATAACCGTAACCCTAATCCTAACCTTTACAATAACTCTAACACAAATATTAACTCTAAACCTAAACGTAACACAAACCCTAACCCTAAACCTAACCCTAACCCAAACCCTAACCCTAAAGCTAACCCTAACACAAAACCTAACCCTAACCCTAACCCTAACCCTAACCTAAACCCAAATCCTAAACCTAACCCTAACCCTAACCCATACCCTAACCGTAACCCTAACCCTAACCCTAAACCTAAGCCTAACACAAACTATAACCCTAAACCTAACCCTAACACCAAACCTAACCCTAAACCTAACCCTAACCCTAACCATAACCCTAACCCAAACACTAACCCTAAACCTAACCCTAACCCTAACCCTAACCCAAACATTAACCCTAAACCTAACCCTAACCCAAACCCTAACCCTAAACCTAACCATAACCCAAACCCTAACCCTATCCCAAAACCAAACACTAACACTAAGTCTAATCCTAACCCTAAACATAAACCTAACCCTAACGGAAACCATAAACATAACCCTATCCCTAAACACAACCCAACCCAAACCTTAACCCTAAACCTGACCCTAACCCTAATCCTAAAACCGAACACTAAACCTGAACATAAACCTAACCCAAACCCTAACCCTAACCTTAACCCTAAACCAAACCCTGACACTAACAGTAACCCTAACCTAAACCTTAACCCTAACCCTAACCCAAACCCTAACTCTAACCCTAGCCCTAACCCAAACCCAAACCCTAACCTAAACCTAACCCTAACAATAACCCAAACCCTAACTCTAATGCTAACTCAAACCCTAACCCTAACCCTAACCCACACCCCAACCCAAACCCAAAACCTAACCGTAATCTTCACCCAAACCATGAACCTAATCGTAACCCTAACCCTAATCCAAACCCTGACCATAACCCTAACCCTAACCCTAACCCTAACAGAAACCCTAACCCTAAACCTAACCCTAATCCTAACCCTAACCCAAACCCTAACAATAAACCTAACCCTAACCCAAACCCTAACTCTAACCCTAACCCTAACCCAAACCCAAACCCTAACATTAAACCTAACCATAACCCATACCCTAATCCCAGGGTAGCCTTGAACTGATAATCCTCCTGCCTCACCCCCAAGAGTTGAGTTGTACTTTTTTAAGAGCAAAGATTGGATTCATCAACAATGAAAAAGGAAAATATTTTCCCTCATAGAAAACGATGTCCAAAGGATTTTTCTGATTCAAATGTAGCTTATAGTACTTAAGAATCCAATATCAATAATATGGTAATTTCTAGAAAGAATGAGGTTGGTTATTTATATAAACACGTGCAATCCTGGCAGGAGCTGCAGGACTGGGAAGCAACCTTGGCATGAC
>JAJHUQ010000037.1:8847500-8850000 GCA_035773235.1 Eospalax fontanierii | reverse complement strand
AAGCATAACCCATACCCTAATCCCAGGGTAGCCTTGAACTGATAATCCTCCTGCCTCACCCCCAAGAGTTGAGTTGTACTTTTTTAAGAGCAAAGATTGGATTCATCACCAATGAAAAAGGAAAATATTTTCCCTCATAGAAAACGATGTCCAAAGTAGTTTTCTGATTCAAATGTAGCTTATACTACTTAAAAATCCAATATCAATAATATGGTAATTTCTAGAAAGAATGAGGTTGGTTATTTATGTAAACTCGTGCAATCCTGGCAAGAGCTGCAGGACTGGGAAGCAACCTAGGCATGACTTGACCAGAGGAGGAGCACCTGCTCTGAAGCTATGATAGACAGGCAGAGCTTTGCAAGTTTGCGCTGAGTGCTATTGGTCAGTCTCCTGTCATTGGTGTCTGATATGGGCAGGAATGCTGAGGTCACAGAATCTTGGACTAAGATTCTGGAACTCCAAGAGGCAGTGACCTGGCAAAGCATTGTTTAGGGTGTTGCTAGGTGACAAAACCCTCTCAGATGAGTTGCTGAAACACAGAGGTTTCTTGATGGTAGGCTATAGTGTTTGGGTGAACAGTTTGGAGTGATTTAGTTGACTTTAGGTCAAAGTTCTAGTGTTTGACAAAAAGAAGCAGCCATGAGAAGATGGGAGGAGGAGGGAAGAAGGTGGTGTGTCCTGCTGGACCTGCCAAGGCCCTGCACATATAGAACCTCTACTTCAACGCCTACCTCTACTAACCCTAACCCTAAAACTAACCCTAACCCTAACCTAACACTAACCCTATACCTAACCCTAACCCTAACCCAAACATTAACCCTCAACCTAAACCTAACCCAAACCTTCCGCCTAATCCTAACCCTAAATCAAACCCTAACCCTAACCCAAACCCTAACCCTAAACCTAACCCTAAACCTAACCCAAACCCTAACCCTAACCTAACACTAACCCTATACCTAACCCTAACCTAAACCAAACATTAACCCTAAGCCTAACCCTAACCCAAACCCAAACCCTAACCCTAATCCTAACCCAAACCCAAATCCAAACCCTAACCCTAACCCTAACCCAAACCCTAACCATAACCAGAATCCAAACCATAACACTATCCCTAAACCTAACCCTAACCCTAAACCTAACCCTAACCCAAACGAACAACCTAACCCTAACCTTAACCCTAACCCTAACCCTAACCCAAACATTAACAATAAACCTAACCCTAACCCAAACCCTAACCCTAACCCTAAACCAAACCCTAACTCTAACCCTAAACCCAACCCAAACCCAAACCCTAAGTCTAACCGTAAACCTAACCCAAACCCAAACCCTAACCTAACCCTAACCCTAACAATAACCCAAACCCTAACCCTAACCCTAACTCAAACCCTAACCCTAACCCTAATCCACACCCAAACCAAACCGAAAACCTAACCGTAACCCTCACCCAAACCATAACACTAATCGTAACCCTAACCCTATCCCAAACCCTAACCGTAACTCTAACCCTAACCCTAACCCTAACACAAACCCTAACCCTAACCCTAACCTAATCGGAACCCTAACCCTAAAACAAACCCTAACCGTAACCCTAAACCTAACCCTAACACAAACCCTAACTCTAACCATAACCCTAACCCTAACCCTAACCCAAACCCTAACACTAACCCTAACCCTAACCCAAACCCTAACTCTAACCCTAAACCAAACCCTAACCCTAACCCTAACCCTAACCCTAACCAAAACATTAACGCTAAACCTAACCCTAACCCAAACCCTAACCCTAACCCTAACCCAAACCCTGACCCAAACCCTACCCAAAACCTAACCCTAAACCAAAACCTAAACCTAACCCTAACCCTAATCAAACCATAACCGTAACCCTAACCCTAACCCTTACAATAACTCTAACACAAATATTAACCATAAAACTAACCGTAAAACAAACCCTAACCTTAAAACTAACCCTAACCCAAACCCTAACCCTAAACCTAACCCTAACACAAAACCTAACCCTAACCCTAACATTAACCCTAATCTAAACCCAAATACTAACCATAAACCTAACCCTAACCCATACCCTAAACGTAACCCTAACCCTAACCCTAACCCTAACCTAACCGTAACCCTAACCCTAACCCTAACCCTAACCCTAACCCTAACCCAAACACTAACCCTAACCCTAACCCTAACCCTAACCCTAACCCTAACCCAAACATTAACGCTAAACCTAACCCTAACCCAAAGCCTAACCCTAAACCTAACCCTAACCCAAACCCTAACCCTATCACAAACCCAAACACTAACCCTAAGCCTAATCCTAACCCTAAACCTAACCCTAACCCTAACGGAACCCATAAACATAACCCTATCCCTAAACACAACCCAACCCAAAACTTAACCCTAAACCTGACCCTAACCCTAACCCTAAAACCGCACACTAAACCTGAACATAAACCTAACCCAAACCCTAACCCTAACCCAAACCCTGACACTAACAGTA
>JAJHUQ010000037.1:8840000-8842500 GCA_035773235.1 Eospalax fontanierii | reverse complement strand
ACCCTAACCCTAAAACTAACCCTAACCCTAACCTAACACTAACCCTATACCTAACCCTAACCCTAACCCAAACATTAACCCTCAACCTAAACCTAACCCAAACCTTCCGCCTAAACCTAACCCTAAATCAAACCCTAACCCTAACCCAAACCCTAACCCTAAACCTAACCCTAAACCTAACCCAAACCCTAACCCTAACCTAACACTAACCCTATACCTAACCCTAACCTAAACCAAACATTAACCCTAAGCCTAACCCTAACCCAAACCCAAACCCTAACCCTAATCCTAACCCAAACCCAAATCCAAACCCTAACCCTAACCCTAACCCAAACCCTAACCATAACCAGAATCCAAACCATAACACTATCCCTAAACCTAACCCTAACCCTAAACCTAACCCTAACCCAAACGAACAACCTAACCCTAACCTTAACCCTAACCCTAACCCTAACCCAAACCCTGACACTAATTCTAACCCTAACCCAAACCCTAACCCTAACCCTAAACCAAACCCTAACTCTAACCCTAAACCCAACCCAAACCCAAACCCTAAGTCTAACCGTAAACCTAACCCAAACCCAAACCCTAACCTAACCCTAACCCTAACAATAACCCAAACCCTAACCCTAACCCTAACTCAAACCCTAACCCTAACCCTAATCCACACCCAAACCAAACCGAAAACCTAACCGTAACCCTCACCCAAACCATAACACTAATCGTAACCCTAACCCTATCCCAAACCCTAACCGTAACTCTAACCCTAACCCTAACCCTAACACAAACCCTAACCCTAACCCTAACCTAATCGGAACCCTAACCCTAAAACAAACCCTAACCGTAACCCTAAACCTAACCCTAACACAAACCCTAACTCTAACCATAACCCTAACCCTAACCCTAACCCAAACCCTAACACTAACCCTAACCCTAACCCAAACCCTAACTCTAACCCTAAACCAAACCCTAACCCTAACCCTAACCCTAACCCTAACCAAAACATTAACCCTAAACCTAACCCTAACCCAAACCCTAACCCTAACCCAAACCCTGACCCAAACCCTACCCAAAACCTAACCCTAAACCAAAACCTAAACCTAACCCTAACCCTAATCAAACCATAACCGTAACCCTAACCCTAACCCTTACAATAACTCTAACACAAATATTAACCATAAAACTAACCGTAAAACAAACCCTAACCTTAAAACTAACCCTAACCCAAACCCTAACCCTAAACCTAACCCTAACACAAAACCTAACCCTAACCCTAACCTTAACCCTAATCTAAACCCAAATACTAACCCTAAACCTAACCCTAACCCATACCCTAAACGTAACCCTAACCCTAACCCTAACCCTAACCTAACCGTAACCCTAACCCTAACCCTAACCCTAACCCTAACCCTAACCCAAACACTAACCCTAACCCTAACCCTAACCCTAACCCTAACCCTAACCCTAACCCAAACATTAACGCTAAACCTAACCCTAACCCAAAGCCTAACCCTAAACCTAACCCTAACCCAAACCCTAACCCTATCACAAACCCAAACACTAACCCTAAGCCTAATCCTAACCCTAAACCTAACCCTAACCCTAACGGAACCCATAAACATAACCCTATCCCTAAACACAACCCAACCCAAAACTTAACCCTAAACCTGACCCTAACCCTAACCCTAAAACCGAACACTAAACCTGAACATAAACCTAACCCAAACCCTAACCCTAACCCAAACCCTGACACTAACAGTAACCCTAACCTAAACCCTAACCCTAACCCTAACCCAATCCCTAACTCTAACCATAACCCTAACCCAAACCCAAACCCTAACCTAACCCTAACCCTAACAATAACCCAAACACTAAACCTAACGCTAACTCAAACCCTAACACTAACCCTAACCCACACCCCAACCCAAACCCAAAACCTAACCGTAACCTTCACCCAAACCATGAACATAATCGTAACCCTAACCCTAACCCAAACCCTGAACATAACCCTAACCCTAACCCTAACCCTAACACAAACCCTAACCCTAACCCTAACCCTAACCCTAACCCTAACCCAAACCCTAACACTAACGCTAACCCTAACCCAAACCCTAACTCTAACCCTAACCCTAACCCAAACCCAAACCCTAACCCTAAACCTAACCCTAACCCAAACCCTAACCCTAACCCTAACCCTATCCCTAACCCTAACCCTAACCCTAATCCTAATCCTAACGCAAACTAAAACCTAACACTAACACTAACCCTAACCCAAACCCAAACCCTAACCCTAACCCTAACCCTAACCGAAAACCTAACCCTAACCCTAACACAAACCCTAACCCTAACCCTAACCCTAACCCTAACCCAAACCCTAACACTAACGCTAACCCTAACCCAAACCCTAACTCTAACCCTAACCCTAACCCAAACCCAAACCCTAACCCTAAACCTAACCCTAACCCAAACCCTAACCCTAACCCTAACCCTATCCCTAACC
>JAJHUQ010000037.1:8820000-8825000 GCA_035773235.1 Eospalax fontanierii | reverse complement strand
TCTGGAACTCCAAGAGGCAGTGACCTGGCAAAGCATTGTTTAGGGTGTTGCTAGGTGACAAAACCCTCTCAGATGAGTTGCTGAAACACAGAGGTTTCTTGATGGTAGGCTATAGTGTTTGGGTGAACAGTTTGGAGTGATTTAGTTGACTTTAGGTCAAAGTTCTAGTGTTTGACAAAAAGAAGCAGCCATGAGAAGATGGGAGGAGGAGGGAAGAAGGTGGTGTGTCCTGCTGGACCTGCCAAGGCCCTGCACATATAGAACCTCTACTTCAACGCCTACCTCTACTAACCCTAACCCTAAAACTAACCCTAACCCTAACCTAACACTAACCCTATACCTAACCCTAACCCTAACCCAAACATTAACCCTCAACCTAAACCTAACCCAAACCTTCCGCCTAAACCTAACCCTAAATCAAACCCTAACCCTAACCCAAACCCTAACCCTAAACCTAACCCTAAACCTAACCCAAACCCTAACCCTAACCTAACACTAACCCTATACCTAACCCTAACCTAAACCAAACATTAACCCTAAGCCTAACCCTAACCCAAACCCAAACCCTAACCCTAATCCTAACCCAAACCCAAATCCAAACCCTAACCCTAACCCTAACCCAAACCCTAACCATAACCAGAATCCAAACCATAACACTATCCCTAAACCTAACCCTAACCCTAAACCTAACCCTAACGCAAACGAACAACCTAACCCTAACCTTAACCCTAACCCTAACCCTAACCCAAACCCTGACACTAATTCTAACCCTAACCCAAACCCTAACCCTAACCCTAAACCAAACCCTAACTCTAACCCTAAACCCAACCCAAACCCAAACCCTAAGTCTAACCGTAAACCTAACCCAAACCCAAACCCTAACCTAACCCTAACCCTAACAATAACCCAAACCCTAACCCTAACCCTAACTCAAACCCTAACCCTAACCCTAATCCACACCCAAACCAAACCGAAAACCTAACCGTAACCCTCACCCAAACCATAACACTAATCGTAACCCTAACCCTATCCCAAACCCTAACCGTAACTCTAACCCTAACCCTAACCCTAACACAAACCCTAACCCTAACCCTAACCTAATCGGAACCCTAACCCTAAAACAAACCCTAACCGTAACCCTAAACCTAACCCTAACACAAACCCTAACTCTAACCATAACCCTAACCCTAACCCTAACCCAAACCCTAACACTAACCCTAACCCTAACCCAAACCCTAACTCTAACCCTAAACCAAACCCTAACCCTAACCCTAACCCTAACCCTAACCAAAACATTAACCCTAAACCTAGCCCTAACCCAAAACCTAACCCTAAACCTAACCCTAACCCAAACCCTAACCCTATCCCAAACCCAAACACTAACCCTAAGCCTAATCCTAAGCCTAAACCTAACCCTAACCCTAACGGAACCCATAAACATAATCCTATCCATAAACACAACCCAAACCAAAACTTAACCCTAAACCTGACCCTAACCCTAACCCTAAAACCGAACACTAAACCTGAACATAAACCTAACCCAAACCCTAACCCTAAACCTAACCCTAACCCTAACCCTAACTCTAATACAAACCCTAACCCTAACCCTAACCCTAACCCAACCCTAACCCAAACCATAACCCTAATCCTAATCGTAACCCTAAAACTAAATCTAACCCTAACCCAAACACTAACCCTAACCCTAACCCTAAACCTAACCCTAACCCTAATTCTAACCCTAACCCTAACCCTAACCCTAAGCATAACCCATACCCTAATCCCAGGGTAGCCTTGAACTGATAATCCTCCTGCCTCACCCCCAAGAGTTGAGTTGTACTTTTTTAAGAGCAAAGATTGGATTCATCACCAATGAAAAAGGAAAATATTTTCCCTCATAGAAAACGATGTCCAAAGTAGTTTTCTGATTCAAATGTAGCTTATACTACTTAAAAATCCAATATCAATAATATGGTAATTTCTAGAAAGAATGAGGTTGGTTATTTATGTAAACTCGTGCAATCCTGGCAAGAGCTGCAGGACTGGGAAGCAACCTAGGCATGACTTGACCAGAGGAGGAGCACCTGCTCTGAAGCTATGATAGACAGGCAGAGCTTTGCAAGTTTGCGCTGAGTGCTATTGGTCAGTCTCCTGTCATTGGTGTCTGATATGGGCAGGAATGCTGAGGTCACAGAATCTTGGACTAAGATTCTGGAACTCCAAGAGGCAGTGACCTGGCAAAGCATTGTTTAGGGTGTTGCTAGGTGACAAAACCCTCTCAGATGAGTTGCTGAAACACAGAGGTTTCTTGATGGTAGGCTATAGTGTTTGGGTGAACAGTTTGGAGTGATTTAGTTGACTTTAGGTCAAAGTTCTAGTGTTTGACAAAAAGAAGCAGCCATGAGAAGATGGGAGGAGGAGGGAAGAAGGTGGTGTGTCCTGCTGGACCTGCCAAGGCCCTGCACATATAGAACCTCTACTTCAACGCCTACCTCTACTAACCCTAACCCTAAAACTAACCCTAACCCTAACCTAACACTAACCCTATACCTAACCCTAACCCTAACCCAAACATTAACCCTCAACCTAAACCTAACCCAAACCTTCCGCCTAAACCTAACCCTAAATCAAACCCTAACCCTAACCCAAACCCTAACCCTAAACCTAACCCTAAACCTAACCCAAACCCTAACCCTAACCTAACACTAACCCTATACCTAACCCTAACCTAAACCAAACATTAACCCTAAGCCTAACCCTAACCCAAACCCAAACCCTAACCCTAATCCTAACCCAAACCCAAATCCAAACCCTAACCCTAACCCTAACCCAAACCCTAACCATAACCAGAATCCAAACCATAACACTATCCCTAAACCTAACCCTAACCCTAAACCTAACCCTAACCCAAACGAACAACCTAACCCTAACCTTAACCCTAACCCTAACCCTAACCCAAACATTAACAATAAACCTAACCCTAACCCAAACCCTAACCCTAACCCTAAACCAAACCCTAACTCTAACCCTAAACCCAACCCAAACCCAAACCCTAAGTCTAACCGTAAACCTAACCCAAACCCAAACCCTAACCTAACCCTAACCCTAACAATAACCCAAACCCTAACCCTAACCCTAACTCAAACCCTAACCCTAACCCTAATCCACACCCAAACCAAACCGAAAACCTAACCGTAACCCTCACCCAAACCATAACACTAATCGTAACCCTAACCCTATCCCAAACCCTAACCGTAACTCTAACCCTAACCCTAACCCTAACACAAACCCTAACCCTAACCCTAACCTAATCGGAACCCTAACCCTAAAACAAACCCTAACCGTAACCCTAAACCTAACCCTAACACAAACCCTAACTCTAACCATAACCCTAACCCTAACCCTAACCCAAACCCTAACACTAACCCTAACCCTAACCCAAACCCTAACTCTAACCCTAAACCAAACCCTAACCCTAACCCTAACCCTAACCCTAACCAAAACATTAACGCTAAACCTAACCCTAACCCAAACCCTAACCCTAACCCTAACCCAAACCCTGACCCAAACCCTACCCAAAACCTAACCCTAAACCAAAACCTAAACCTAACCCTAACCCTAATCAAACCATAACCGTAACCCTAACCCTAACCCTTACAATAACTCTAACACAAATATTAACCATAAAACTAACCGTAAAACAAACCCTAACCTTAAAACTAACCCTAACCCAAACCCTAACCCTAAACCTAACCCTAACACAAAACCTAACCCTAACCCTAACATTAACCCTAATCTAAACCCAAATACTAACCATAAACCTAACCCTAACCCATACCCTAAACGTAACCCTAACCCTAACCCTAACCCTAACCTAACCGTAACCCTAACCCTAACCCTAACCCTAACCCTAACCCTAACCCAAACACTAACCCTAACCCTAACCCTAACCCTAACCCTAACCCTAACCCAAACATTAACGCTAAACCTAACCCTAACCCAAAGCCTAACCCTAAACCTAACCCTAACCCAAACCCTAACCCTATCACAAACCCAAACACTAACCCTAAGCCTAATCCTAACCCTAAACCTAACCCTAACCCTAACGGAACCCATAAACATAACCCTATCCCTAAACACAACCCAACCCAAAACTTAACCCTAAACCTGACCCTAACCCTAACCCTAAAACCGCACACTAAACCTGAACATAAACCTAACCCAAACCCTAACCCTAACCCAAACCCTGACACTAACAGTAACCCTAACCTAAACCCTAACCCTAACCCTAACCCAATCCCTAACTCTAACCATAACCCTAACCCAAACCCAAACCCTAACCTAACCCTAACCCTAACAATAACCCAAACACTAAACCTAACGCTAACTCAAACCCTAACACTAACCCTAACCCACACCCCAACCCAAACCCAAAACCTAACCGTAACCTTCACCCAAACCATGAACATAATCGTAACCCTAACCCTAACCCAAACCCTGACCATAACCCTAACCCTAACCCTAACCCTAACACAAACCCTAACCCTAACCCTAACCCTAACCCTAACCCAAACCCTAACACTAACGCTAACCCTAACCCAAACCCTAACTCTAACCCTAACCCTAACCCAAACCCAAACCCTAACCCTAAACCTAACCCTAACCCAAACCCTAACCCTAACCCTAACCCTATCCCTAACCCTAACCCTAACCCTAACCCTAACCCTAATCCTAACGCAAACCAAACCCTAACACTAACCCTAACCCTAACCCAAACGAAAACCCTAACCCTAACCCTAACCCTAACCGAAAACCTAACCCTAACCCTAACACAAACCCTAACCCTAACCCTAACCCTAACCCTAACCCAAACCCTAACACTAACGCTAACCCTAACCCAAACCCTAACTCTAACCCTAACCCTAACCCAAACCCAAACCCTAACCCTAAACCTAACCCTAACCCAAACCCTAACCCTAACCCTAACCCTATCCCTAACCCTA
>JAJHUQ010000037.1:8812500-8815000 GCA_035773235.1 Eospalax fontanierii | reverse complement strand
CTAACCGTAACTCTAACCCTAACCCTAACCCTAACACAAAGCCTAACCCTAACCCTAACCTAATCGGAACCCTAACCCTAAAACAAACCCTAACCGTAACCCTAAACCTAACCCTAACACAAACCCTAACTCTAACCATAACCCTAACCCTAACCCTAACCCAAACCCTAACACTAACCCTAACCCTAACCCAAACCCTAACTCTAACCCTAAACCAAACCCTAACCCTAACCCTAACCCTAACCCTAACCAAAACATTAACCCTAAACCTAACCCTAACCCAAACCCTAACCCTAACCCAAACCCTGACCCAAACCCTACCCAAAACCTAACCCTAAACCAAAACCTAAACCTAACCCTAACCCTAATCAAACCATAACCGTAACCCTAACCCTAACCCTTACAATAACTCTAACACAAATATTAACCATAAAACTAACCGTAAAACAAACCCTAACCTTAAAACTAACCCTAACCCAAACCCTAACCCTAAACCTAACCCTAACACAAAACCTAACCCTAACCCTAACCTTAACCCTAATCTAAACCCAAATACTAACCCTAAACCTAACCCTAACCCATACCCTAAACGTAACCCTAACCCTAACCCTAACCCTAACCTAACCGTAACCCTAACCCTAACCCTAACCCTAACCCTAACCCTAACCCAAACACTAACCCTAACCCTAACCCTAACCCTAACCCTAACCCTAACCCTAACCCAAACATTAACGCTAAACCTAACCCTAACCCAAAGCCTAACCCTAAACCTAACCCTAACCCAAACCCTAACCCTATCACAAACCCAAACACTAACCCTAAGCCTAATCCTAACCCTAAACCTAACCCTAACCCTAACGGAACCCATAAACATAACCCTATCCCTAAACACAACCCAACCCAAAACTTAACCCTAAACCTGACCCTAACCCTAACCCTAAAACCGAACACTAAACCTGAACATAAACCTAACCCAAACCCTAACCCTAACCCAAACCCTGACACTAACAGTAACCCTAACCTAAACCCTAACCCTAACCCTAACCCAATCCCTAACTCTAACCTAAACCCTAACCCAAACCCAAACCCTAACCTAACCCTAACCCTAACAATAACCCAAACACTAAACCTAACGCTAACTCCAACCCTAACACTAACCCTAACCCACACCCCAACCCAAACCCAAAACCTAACCGTAACCTTCACCCAAACCATGAACATAATCGTAACCCTAACCCTAACCCAAACCCTGAACATAACCCTAACCCTAACCCTAACCCTAACACAAACCCTAACCCTAACCCTAACCCTAACCCTAACCCTAACCCAAACCCTAACACTAACGCTAACCCTAACCCAAACCCTAACTCTAACCCTAACCCTAACCCAAACCCAAACCCTAACCCTAAACCTAACCCTAACCCAAACCCTAACCCTAACCCTAACCCTATCCCTAACCCTAACCCTAACCCTAACCCTAATCCTAACGCAAACTAAACCCTAACACTAACCCTAACCCTAACCCAAACCCAAACCCTAACCCTAACCCTAACCCTAACCGAAAACCTAACCCTAACCCTAACACAAACCCTAACCCTAACCCTAACCCTAACCCTAACCCAAACCCTAACACTAACGCTAACCCTAACCCAAACCCTAACTCTAACCCTAACCCTAACCCAAACCCAAACCCTAACCCTAAACCTAACCCTAACCCAAACCCTAACCCTAACCCTAACCCTATCCCTAACCCTAACCCTAACCCTAACCCTAATCCTAACGCAAACCAAACCCTAACACTAACCCTAACCCTAACCCTAACCCTAACCCAAACCCAAACCCTAACCCTAACCCTAACCCTAACCGAAACCCTAACCATAACCAGAACACAAACCATAAATCTATCCCTAAACCTAACCCTAACCCTAAACCTAACCCTAAACCAAACGCACACCCTAACCCTAACCCTAATCCAAACGCTAAACCTAACCCTTACCCTAACCCTAAACCTAACACTAATCCTAACACTATCCCTAACCCAAATCCTAACCTTATCGCAAACACTCACCCTAAACCTAACCTAAACCCTAACCCGAACCCTAACCCTAACCCTAACCCAAACCCAAACCCTAATCCTAAAAACTAACCCTAACCCTAACCCTAACACTCACCCTAACCCAAACGGAAACCTTAAACCTAACCCTAACCCTAACTCAAACCCTAACCCTAACCCTAACTCTAATACAAACCCTAACCCTAACCCTAATCCTAACCCCAACCCTAACCCAAACCATAACCCTAATCCTAATTGTAACCCTAAACTAAACCTAACCCTAACCGAAACACGAACCTTAACCCTAACCCAAACCCTAACCCTAACCCAAACCGTAACCCTAACCATAAACTTAAACCTAACCCTAACCCAAACCCTAACCCTAAACCTAACCCTAACACAAACAGTAAACTTAACCCTAACCCTAACCCTAACCCTAACCCAAAC
>JAJHUQ010000037.1:8800000-8802500 GCA_035773235.1 Eospalax fontanierii | reverse complement strand
ACCCTAAACCTAACCCTAACCCAAACCCTAACCCTAACCCAAACCCTGACCCAAACCCTACCCAAAACCTAACCCTAAACCAAAACCTAAACCTAACCCTAACCCTAATCAAACCATAACCGTAACCCTAACCCTAACCCTTACAATAACTCTAACACAAATATTAACCATAAAACTAACCGTAAAACAAACCCTAACCTTAAAACTAACCCTAACACAAACCCTAACCCTAAACCTAACCCTAACACAAAACCTAACCCTAACCCTAACCTTAACCCTAATCTAAACCCAAATACTAACCCTAAACCTAACCCTAACCCATACCCTAAACGTAACCCTAACCCTAACCCTAACCCTAACCTAACCGTAACCCTAACCCTAACCCTAACCCTAACCCTAACCCTAACCCAAACACTAACCCTAACCCTAACCCTAACCCTAACCCTAACCCTAACCCTAACCCAAACATTAACGCTAAACCTAACCCTAACCCAAAGCCTAACCCTAAACCTAACCCTAACCCAAACCCTAACCCTATCACAAACCCAAACACTAACCCTAAGCCTAATCCTAACCCTAAACCTAACCCTAACCCTAACGGAACCCATAAACATAACCCTATCCCTAAACACAACCCAACCCAAAACTTAACCCTAAACCTGACCCTAACCCTAACCCTAAAACCGAACACTAAACCTGAACATAAACCTAACCCAAACCCTAACCCTAACCCAAACCCTGACACTAACAGTAACCCTAACCTAAACCCTAACCCTAACCCTAACCCAGTCCCTAACTCTAACCATAACCCTAACCCAAACCCAAACCCTAACCTAACCCTAACCCTAACAATAACCCAAACACTAAACCTAACGCTAACTCAAACCCTAACACTAACCCTAACCCACACCCCAACCCAAACCCAAAACCTAACCGTAACCTTCACCCAAACCATGAACATAATCGTAACCCTAACCCTAACCCAAACCCTGACCATAACCCTAACCCTAACCCTAACCCTAACACAAACCCTAACCCTAACCCTAACCCTAACCCTAACCCAAACCCTAACACTAACGCTAACCCTAACCCAAACCCTAACTCTAACCCTAACCCTAACCCAAACCCAAACCCTAACCCTAAACCTAACCCTAACCCAAACCCTAACCCTAACCCTAACCCTATCCCTAACCCTAACCCTAACCCTAACCCTAATCCTAACGCAAACCAAACCCTAACACTAACCCTAACCCTAACCCAAACCCAAACCCTAACCCTAACCCTAACCCTAACCGAAAACCTAACCCTAACCCTAACACAAACCCTAACCCTAACCCTAACCCTAACCCTAACCCAAACCCTAACACTAACGCTAACCCTAACCCAAACCCTAACTCTAACCCTAACCCTAACCCAAACCCAAACCCTAACCCTAAACCTAACCCTAACCCAAACCCTAACCCTAACCCTAACCCTATCCCTAACCCTAACCCTAACCCTAACCCTAATCCTAACGCAAACCAAACCCTAACACTAACCCTAACCCTAACCCAAACCCAAACCCTAACCCTAACCCTAACCCTAACCGAAAACCTAACCCTAACCCTAACACAAACCCTAACCCTAACCCTAACCCTAACCCTAACCCAAACCCTAACACTAACGCTAACCCTAACCCAAACCCTAACTCTAACCCTAACCCTAACCCAAACCCAAACCCTAACCCTAAACCTAACCCTAACCCAAACCCTAACCCTAACCCTAACCCTATCCCTAACCCTAACCCTAACCCTAACCCTAATCCTAACGCAAACCAAACCCTAACACTAACCCTAACCCTAACCCTAACCCTAACCCAAACCCAAACCCTAACCCTAACCCTAACCCTAACCGAAACCCTAACCATAACCAGAACACAAACCATAAATCTATCCCTAAACCTAACCCTAACCCTAAACCTAACCCTAAACCAAACGCACACCCTAACCCTAACCCTAATCCAAACGCTAAACCTAACCCTTACCCTAACCCTAAACCTAACACTAATCCTAACCCTATCCCTAACCCAAATCCTAACCTTATCGCAAACACTCACCCTAAACCTAACCTAAACCCTAACCCGAACCCTAACCCTAACCCTAACCCAAACCCAAACCCTAATCCTAAAAACTAACCCTAACCCTAACCCTAACACTCACCCTAACCCAAACGGAAACCTTAAACCTAACCCTAACCCTAACTCAAACCCTAACCCTAACCCTAACTCTAATACAAACCCTAACCCTAACCCTAATCCTAACCCCAACCCTAACCCAAACCATAACCCTAATCCTAATTGTAACCCTAAACTAAACCTAACCCTAACCGAAACACTAACCTTAACCCTAACCCAAACCCTAACCCTAACCCAAACCGTAACCCTAACCATAAACTTAAACCTAACCCTAACCCAAACCCTAACCCTAAACCTAACCCTAACACAAACCCTAAACTTAACCCT
>JAJHUQ010000037.1:8787500-8790000 GCA_035773235.1 Eospalax fontanierii | reverse complement strand
TAACCCTAACCCTAACCTAACACTAACCCTATACCTAACCCTAACCCTAACCCAAACATTAACCCTCAACTTAAACCTAACCCAAACCTTCCGCCTAAACCTAACCCTAAATCAAACCCTAACCCTAACCCAAACCCTAACCCTAAACCTAACCCTAAACCTAACCCAAACCCTAACCCTAACCTAACACTAACCCTATACCTAACCCTAACCTAAACCAAACATTAACCCTAAGCCTAACCCTAACCCAAACCCAAACCCTAACCCTAATCCTAACCCAAACCCAAATCCAAACCCTAATCCTAACCCTAACCCAAACCCTAATCATAACCAGAATCCAAACCATAACACTATCCCTAAACCTAACCCTAACCCTAAACCTAACCCTAACCCAAACGAACAACCTAACCCTAACCTTAACCCTAACCCTAACCCTAACCCAAACATTAACAATAAACCTAACCCTAACCCAAACCCTAACCCTAACCCTAAACCAAACCCTAACTCTAACCCTAAACCCAACCCAAACCCAAACCCTAAGTCTAACCGTAAACCTAACCCAAACCCAAACCCTAACCTAACCCTAACCCTAACAATAACCCAAACCCTAACCCTAACCCTAACTCAAACCCTAACCCTAACCCTAATCCACACCCAAACCAAACCGAAAACCTAACCGTAACCCTCACCCAAACCATAACACTAATCGTAACCCTAACCCTATCCCAAACCCTAACCGTAACTCTAACCCTAACCCTAACCCTAACACAAACCCTAACCCTAACCCTAACCTAATCGGAACCCTAACCCTAAAACAAACCCTAACCGTAACCCTAAACCTAACCCTAACACAAACCCTAACTCTAACCATAACCCTAACCCTAACCCTAACCCAAACCCTAACACTAACCCTAACCCTAACCCAAACCCTAACTCTAACCCTAAACCAAACCCTAACCCTAACCCTAACCCTAACCCTAACCAAAACATTAACGCTAAACCTAACGCTAGCCCAAACCCTAACCCTAACCCTAACCCAAACCCTGACCCAAACCCTACCCAAAACCTAACCCTAAACCAAAACCTAAACCTAACCCTAACCCTAATCAAACCATAACCGTAACCCTAACCCTAACCCTTACAATAACTCTAACACAAATATTAACCATAAAACTAACCGTAAAACAAACCCTAACCTTAAAACTAACCCTAACCCAAACCCTAACCCTAAACCTAACCCTAACACAAAACCTAACCCTAACCCTAACCTTAACCCTAATCTAAACCCAAATACTAACCATAAACCTAACCCTAACCCATACCCTAAACGTAACCCTAACCCTAACCCTAACCCTAACCTAACCGTAACCCTAACCCTAACCCTAACCCTAACCCTAACCCTAACCCAAACACTAACCCTAACCCTAACCCTAACCCTAACCCTAACCCTAACCCAAACATTAACGCTAAACCTAACCCTAACCCAAAGCCTAACCCTAAACCTAACCCTAACCCAAACCCTAACCCTATCACAAACCCAAACACTAACCCTAAGCCTAATCCTAACCCTAAACCTAACCCTAACCCTAACGGAACCCATAAACATAACCCTATCCCTAAACACAACCCAACCCAAAACTTAACCCTAAACCTGACCCTAACCCTAACCCTAAAACCGCACACTAAACCTGAACATAAACCTAACCCAAACCCTAACCCTAACCCAAACCCTGACACTAACAGTAACCCTAACCTAAACCCTAACCCTAACCCTAACCCAATCCCTAACTCTAACCATAACCCTAACCCAAACCCAAACCCTAACCTAACCCTAACCCTAACAATAACCCAAACACTAAACCTAACGCTAACTAAAACCCTAACACTAACCCTAACCCACACCCCAACCCAAACCCAAAACCTAACCGTAACCTTCACCCAAACCATGAACATAATCGTAACCCTAACCCTAACCCAAACCCTGACCATAACCCTAACCCTAACCCTAACCCTAACACAAACCCTAACCCTAACCCTAACCCTAACCCTAACCCAAACCCTAACACTAACGCTAACCCTAACCCAAACCCTAACTCTAACCCTAACCCTAACCCAAACCCAAACCCTAACCCTAAACCTAACCCTAACCCAAACCCTAACCCTAACCCTAACCCTATCCCTAACCCTAACCCTAACCCTAACCCTAATCCTAACGCAAACCAAACCCTAACACTAACCCTAACCCTAACCCAAACCCAAACCCTAACCCTAACCCTAACCCTAACCGAAAACCTAACCCTAACCCTAACACAAACCCTAACCCTAACCCTAACCCTAACCCTAACCCAAACCCTAACACTAACGCTAACCCTAACCCAAACCCTAACTCTAACCCTAACCCTAACCCAAACCCAAACCCTAACCCTAAACCTAACCCTAACCCAAACCCTAACCCTAACCCTAACCCTATCCCTAACCCTAACCCTAACCCTAACCCTAA
>JAJHUQ010000037.1:8770000-8772500 GCA_035773235.1 Eospalax fontanierii | reverse complement strand
GGTGTTGCTAGGTGACAGAACCCTCTCAGATGAGTTGCTGAAACACAGAGGTTTCTTGGTGGTCGGCTCAAGTGTTTAGGTGACCAGTTTGGAGAGATTTAGTTGACTTTAGGTGAAAGTTCTAGTGTTTGACAAAAAGAAGCAACCATGAGAAGATGGGAGGAGGAGGGGAGAAGGTGGTGTGTCCTGCTGGACCTGCCCAGGCCCTGCACATATAGGACCTCTACTACAACGCCTAGCTCTACTAACCCTAACCCAAACCCTAACCCTAATCCAAGCATTAACCTAAACCTAACCCTACCCCAAACCTTACGCCTAAACCTAACCCTAAACCAAACCCTAACACTAACTCAACACCTCACCCAAACCCTAACCCTAAACCTAACCCTAACCCTAACCGAAACCCTAACCCTAACCTAACAATAACCCTATACCTAACCCAAACCTAAGCCAAACATTAACCCTAAACCTAACCCTAACCCAAACCCTAACCCTAACCCTAACCCTAACCCTAACCCTAACCCTAACTCTAATCCAAACCCTAACCCTAACCCTAACCCTAACCCTAACCCAAACATTAACAATAAACCTAACCCTAACCCAAACCCTAACCTTAACCCTAAACCAAACCCTAACTCTAACCCTAAACCCAACCCAAACCCAAACCCTAAGTCTAACCGTAAACCTAACCCAAACCCAAACCCTAACCTAACCCTAACCCTAACAATAACCCAAACCCTAACCCGAACCCTAACTCAAACCCTAACCCTAACCCTAATCCACACCCAAACCAAACCGAAAACCTAACCGTAACCCTCACCCAAACCATAACACTAATCGTAACCCTAACCCTATCCCAAACCCTAACCGTAACTCTAACCCTAACCCTAACCCTAACACAAACCCTAACCCTAACCCTAACCTAATCGGAACCCTAACCCTAAAACAAACCCTAACCGTAACCCTAAACCTAACCCTAACACAAACCCTAACTCTAACCATAACCCTAACCCTAACCCTAACCCAAACCCTAACACTAACCCTAACCGTAACCCAAACCCTAACTCTAACCCTAAACCAAACCCTAACCCTAACCCTAACCCTAACCCTAACCCTAACCCTAACCCTAACCCTAACCCAAATCCTAACCCTAACCCTAACCCTAACCCATACCCTAACCGTAACCCTAACCCTAACCCTAACCCTAACCCTAACCCTAACCCAAACACTAACCCTAACCCTAACCCTAACCCTAACCCAAACATTAACCCTAAACCTAACCCTAACCCAAACCCTAACCCTAAACCTAACCCTAACCCAAACCCTAACCCTATCAAAAACCCAAACACTAACCCTAAGCCTAATCCTAACCCTAAACCTAACCCTAACCCTAACGGAACCCATAAACATAACCCTATCCCTAAACACAACCCAACCCAAAACTTAACCCTAAACCTGACACTAACCCTAACCCTAAAACCGAACACTAAACCTGAACATAAACCTAACCCAAACCCTAACCCTAACCCAAACCCTGACACTAACCGTAACCCTAACCCAAACCCAAACCCTAACCTAACCCTAACCCTAACAATAACCCAAACACTAAACCTAACGCTAACTCAAACCCTAACACTAACCCTAACCCACACCCCAACCCAAACCCAAAACCTAACCGTAACCTTCACCCAAACCATGAACATAATCGTAACCCTAACCCTAACCCAAACCGTGACCATAACCCTAACCCTAACCCTAACCCTAACACAAACCCTAACCCTAACCCTAACCCTAACCCTAACCCTAACCCTAACCCAAACCCTAACACTAACGCTAACCCTAACCCAAACCCTAACTCTAACCCTAACCCTAACCCAAACCCAAACACTAACCCTAAACCTAACCCTAACCCAAACCCCAACCCTAACCCTATCCCTAACCGTAACCCTAAACCTAACCCTAATCCTAACGCAAACCAAACCCTAACACTAACCCTAACCATAACCCTAACCCTAACCCAAACCCAAACCCTAACCCTAAACCTAACCGAAATCCTAACCATAACCAGAACACAAACCATAACTCTATCCCTAAACCTAACCCTAACCCTAAACCTAACCCTAAACCAAACGCACACCCTAACCCTAACCCTAATCCAAACGCTAACCCTAACCCTTACCCTAACCCTAAACCTAACACTAATCCTAACCCTATCCCTAACCCAAACCCTAACCTTATCGCAAACACTCACCCTAAACCTAACCTAAACCCTAACCCGAACCCTAACCCTAACCCTAACCCAAACCCAAACCCTAATCCTAACAACTAACCCTAACCCTAACCCTAACACTCACCCTAACCCAAACGGAAACCTTAAACCTAACCCTAACCCTAACTCAAACCCTAACCCTAACCCTAACTCTAATACAAACCCTAACCCTAACCCGAACCCTAACCCTAACCCTAACCCAAACCCAAACCCTAATCCTAACAACTAACC
>JAJHUQ010000037.1:8757500-8760000 GCA_035773235.1 Eospalax fontanierii | reverse complement strand
TAAGCCAAACCCTGACACTAATTCTAACCCTAACCCAAACCCTAACCCTAACCCTAACCCAAACCCTAACTCTAACCCTAAACCCAACCCAAACCCAAACCCTAAGTCTAACCGTAAACCTAACCCAAACCCAAACCCTAACCTAACCCTAACCCTAACAATAACCCAAACCCTAACCCTAACCCTAACTCAAACCCTAACCCTAACCCTAATCCACACCCCAACCAAACCGAAAACCTAACCGTAACCCTCACCCAAACCATAACACTAATCGTAACCCTAACCCTATCCCAAACCCTAACCGTAACTCTAACCCTAACCCTAACCCTAACACAAACCCTAACCCTAACCCTAACCTAATCGGAACCCTAACCCTAAAACAAACCCTAACCGTAACACTAAACCTAACCCTAACACAAACAATAACTCTAACCATAACCCTAACCCTAACCCAAACCCTAACACTAACCCAAACCCTAACCCAAACCCTAACTCTAACCCTAACTCTAAACCAAACGAAAACCCTAACCCTAAACCTAACCCAAACCCAAACCCTATCCCTTACACTAACCTTAACCCTAACCCTAACCCTAACCCAAACACAAATCCTAACTCTAACCCTAAACCAAACCCTAAACCTAACCCTAACCCTAACCCTAACCAAAACATTAACCCTAAACCTAACCCTAACCCAAACCCTAACCCGAAACCAAATCCTAACCCTAACCCTAACCCTAAACCTAACCCTAACACAAACCCTAAACCTAACCCTAACCCTAACCCTAACCCTAACCCAAACCCTAAACCTCACCCTAACCCAAACCCTAACCCTAACCCTAACCCTATCCCTAACCCTAACCTAATCCTAACCCAAACCAAACCCTAAAACTACCACTAACCCAAACCCTAACCCTAACCCTAACCGAAACCCTAACCATAACCAGAACACAAACCATAACTCTATCCCATAACCTAACCCTAACCCTAAACCTAACCCTAAACCAAACGCACACCCTAACCCAAACCCTAATCCAAACGCTAACCCTAACCCTAACCCTAACCCTAACACTAATCCTAACCCTATCCCTAACACAAATCTTAACCTTATCGCAAACACTCACCCTAAACCTAACCTAAACCCTAACCCTAACCCTAACACTAACCCTAACCGAAACCCAAACCCTAATCCTAACACTAACCCTAACCCTAACCCGAACACTCACCCTGACCCAAATGGGAACCCTAAACCTAACCCTAACCCTAACTCAAACCCTAACCCTAACCATAACTCTAATACAAACCCTAACCCTAACCCTAATCCTAACCCCAACCCTAACCCAAACCATAACCCTAATCCTAATCGTAACACTAAAACTAAACCTAACCCTAATCGAAACACTATCCCTTAGCCTAACCCTAAACCTAACCCTAACCCAAACTCTAAACCTAAACCTAACCCTAACCCAAACCCTAAACCTAACCCTAACCCTAACCCTAAACCTAACAATAACCCTAACCCAAACCCTAACCCTAAACCTAACCCTAACTCAAACATTAACCCTAAACCTAACCCTAACCCAAACCCTAACCCTAAACCTAACCCTAAAACAAACCCTAACCCTAACTCTAACCCTAACCCTAACCCAAACCCAAACCATAACTCTCACAATAACATTAACCCTAACCCTAACCCTAACCCAAATATTAACCATAAACCTAACCCTAACCCAAACCCTAACCAAAACCTAACCCTAATCCAAAACCTAACCCTCACCCTAACTCTTACCAAACCATAACCGTTACCCTAACTCTGACACTTACAATAACTCTAACACAAATATTAACCCTAAACCTAACCGTAACACAAACTCTAACCCTAAACCTAACCCTAAACCAAACTCTAACCCTAACCTAACCCTAACACAAAAACTAACCCTAACCCTAACCCTAAAACTAACCTAAACCCAAATCCTAACCCTAACCCTAAACCTAACCCATACCCTAACCGTAACCCTAACCCTAACCCTAAACCTAACCCTAACCCTAACCCTAACGCAAACCCTAACCCTAAACCTAACCCTAACCCAATCCCTAACCCTATCCCAAACCCAAACACTAACCCTAAGCCTAATCCTAACCCTAAACCTAACCCTAACCCAATCCCTAACCCTATCCCAAACCCAAACACTAACCCTAAGCCTAATCCTAACCCTAAACCTAACCCTAACCCTAACGGAACCCATAAACATAAACCTATCCATAAACACAACCCAACCCAAAACTTAACCCTAAACCTGACCCTAACCCTAACCCTAAAACCGAACACTAAACCTGAACATAAACCTAACCCAAACCCTAACCCTAACCCTAACCCTAACCCAAACCCTAACACTAAAGCTAACCCAAACATTAACCCTAAACCTAACCCTAACCCAAACTCTAACCCTAAACCTAACCCTAACCCAAACCCAAACCCTAACCCTAACCCTAACCGTAACCC
>JAJHUQ010000037.1:8740000-8752500 GCA_035773235.1 Eospalax fontanierii | reverse complement strand
CTGACCCTAACCCTAACCCTAAAACCGAACACTAAACCTGAACATAAACCTAACCCAAACCCTAACCCTAACCCTAACCCTAACCCAAACCCTAACACTAAAGCTAACCCAAACATTAACCCTAAACCTAACCCTAACCCAAACTCTAACCCTAAACCTAACCCTAACCCAAACCCAAACCCTAACCCTAACCCTAACCGTAACCCAAACCCTAACCCTAACCCTAAACCCAATCCTTACCGAAACCCTAAACCTAACCCTAACCCTAACCCTAACCCTAACCCTAGCCCAAACCCAAACCCTAACCCTAACCCAAACCTTAACCCAAACCCAAACCCGAACCCTAACCCTAACCAGAACCCTAACCATAACCAGAACCCAAACCATAAATCTATCCCTAAACCTAACCCTAACCCTAAACCTTATCCTAAACCAAACGCACAACCTAACCCTAACCCTAACCCAAACCCTATACCTAACCATAACTCTAACCCAAACATTTACCCTAAACCTAACCCTAACCCAAACCCAAACCCTAACCCTAACCATAACCCTAACCCAAACTCTACCGGAAACCCTAACCCTTACACTAAACCTAACACTAAACCAAACCCTAACCCTATACCTAACCCTAACCCAAACATTAACCCTAAACCTAACCCTAAACCAAACCCTAACCCTAACCCTAACCCTAAACCAAACCCTAACCCTAACCATAACCCAAACCCTAAATGTAACCCTAACCCTAAACCTAACCCTAACCCAAACACTAACACTAACCATAACCATAACCCATACCCTAATCCCAGGGTAGCCTTGAACTGATAATCCTCCTGCCTCACCCCCAAGAATTGAGTTGTACTTTTTTAAGAGCAAAGATTGGATTCATCAACAATGAAAAAGGAAAATATTTTCCCTCATAGAAAACGATGTCCAAAGTAGTTTTCTGATTCAAATGTAGATTATACTACTTAAGAATCCAATATCAATAATATGGTAATTTCTAGAAAGAATGAGGTTGGTTATTTATGTAAACACGTGCAATCCTGGCAAGAGCTGCAGGACTGGGAAGCAACCTTGGCATGACTTGACCAGAGGAGGAGCACCTGCTCTGAAGCTATGATAGACAGGCAGAGCTTTGCAAGTTTGTGCTGAGTGCTATTGGTCAGTCTCCTGTCATTGGTGTCTGATGTGGGCAGGAGTGCTGAGATCACAGAATCTTGGACTAAGATTCTGGAACTCCAAGAGGCAGTGACCTGGCAAAGCATTGTTTAGGGTGTTGCTAGGTGACAAAGCCCTCTCGGATGAGTTGCTGAAACACATTGGTTTCTTGATGGTAGGCTCTAGTATTTGGGTGACCAGTTTGGAGAGATTTAGTTGACTGTAGGTCAAAGTTCTAGTGTTTGACAAAAAGAAGCAGCCAGGAGAAGATGGGAGGAGAAGGGGAGAAGGTGGTGTGTCCTGTTGGACCTGCCCAGGCCCTGCACATATAGTACCTCTACTACAACGCCTACCTCTACTAACCCTAACCCTAACCCTAACCCTAAATCTAACCCTAACACAAAACCTAACCCTAACCCTAACCCTAAACCTAACCTAAACCCAAATCCTAACCCTAACCCTAAACCTAACCCATACCCTAACCGTAACCGTAACCCTAACCCTAAACCTAACCCTAACCCTAACCCAAACATTAACCCAAACATTAACCCTAAACCTAACCCTAACGCAAACCCTAACCCTAAACCTAACCCTAACCCAATCCCTAACCCTATCCCAAACCCAAACACTAACCCTAAGCCTAATCCTAACCCTAAACCTAACCCTAACCCTAACGGAACCCATAAACATAAACCTATCCATAAACACAACCCAACCCAAAACTTAACCCTAAACCTGACCCTAATCCTAACCCTAAAACCGAACACTAAAACTGAACTGAAACCTAACACTAACCCAATCCATAACCCTATCCCAAACCCAAAAACTAACCCTAAGTCTAATCCTAACCCTAAACCTAACCCTAACCCTAACGGAACCCATAAACATAAACCTATCCATAAACACAACCCAACTCAAAACTTAACCCTAAACCTGACCCTAACCCTAACCCTAAAACCGAACACTAAAACTGAACAGAAACCTAACCCAAACCCTAACCCTAACCCTAACCCTAACCCAAACCCTAACACTAAAGCTAACCCAAACATTAACCCTAAACCTAACCCTAAACCAAACTCTAACACTAAACCTAACACTAACCCAAACCCAAACCCTAACCCTAACCCTAACCGTAACCCAAACCCTAACCCTAACCCTAAACCCAATCCTTACCGAAACCCTAAACCTAACCCTAACCCTAACCCTAACCCTAGCCCAAACCCAAACCCTAACCATAACCCTAACCTTAACCCAAACCCAAACCCCAAACCTAACCCTTACCCCAACCCTAACCATAACCAGAACCCAAACCATAACTCACTCCCTAAACCTAACCCTAACCCTAAACCTAACCCTAAACCAAACGCACACCCTAACCCTAACCCTAACCCAAACCCTATACCTAACCCTAACTCTAACCCAAACATTAGCCCTAAACCTAACCCTAACCCAAACCCAAACCCTAACCCTAACCATAACCCTAACCCAAACTCTACTGGAAACCCTAACCCTAACACTAAACCTAACACTAAACCAAACCCTAACCCTATACCTAACCCTAACCCAAAAAAAAACCCTAAACCTAACCCTAAACCAAACCCTAACCCTAACCCTAACCCTAAACCAAACCCTAACCCTAACCATAACCCAAACATTAACCCTAAACCTAACCCTAACCCAAACCCTAACCCTAAACCTAACCCTAAACCAAACCCTAACCCTAATCCTAACCCTAACACTCACCCAAACATTAAACCTAAAGCTAAGCCTAAACCAAACCGTAAGAATAAACCTAATCCTAACCCAAACCCTAACCCTAATCCTGACCGTAACGCTAACCAAACCAAATGCTAACCCTTACACTAACCCTAACCCCAACCCTAATCCTAAAAAAAACTCAAACACTAACCCTAATTCTCACCCAAACCCTTATCGAAAACCTAACACTAACCCTACCCCAAACCATAACTCTATCCCAAAAATTAACCTTAAAACTAAACCAAACCCAAACCTTAACCCTGACACTAACCCTAACCCTAACCCTAACCGTAACCCTAACCCTAACCCAAATCATAAACCTAACCCTAACAAAAAACCTAACCCTAAACCAAACCCTAACCCTATCCCTAACCCTAACCATAAACCTAAACGTAACCCTAACACAAACGCAAAACATACCCCTAACCCTAACCCTAACCCTAACCCTAACCCTAACCCTAACCCTAACTCTAAACCTAACACTAACCCTAACCCTAACCCAAAACCTAACCCTAAACCTAACTCTAACCCTAACCCAAACCCTAACCCTAACCCTAACACTAACCCTAACCCTAACCCTAACCCTAACCCAAACATTAACCCTAAACCTAACCCTAACCCAAACCCTAACCCTAAACCTAACCCTAGCCCAAACCCTAACCCTAAACCTAACCCTAACACAAACCCTAACCCTAAACCAAACCCAAACACTAATCTAAACACTAACCCTAAACCTAAACCTAACCCTCACCAAAACCCAAACGCAATCCTCACCCTAACCCTAACTCTAACCCAAACACTAAACCTAACCCTAACTCTAATCCAAACCCTAACCCTAATCCTAAAACTAACCCTAACCCAAACCATAACCCTAACCCTAAATGTAACCCTAACCCTAAACCTAACCCTAACCCAAACACTAACACTAACCATAACCATAACCCATACCCTAATCCCAGGGTAGCCTTGAACTGATAATCCTCCTGCCTCACCCCCAAGAGTTGAGTTATACTTTTTTTAAGAGCAAAGTTTGGATTCAGCAACAATGAAAAAGGAAAATATTTTCCCTCATAGAGAATGATGCCCAAAGAAGTTTTCTGATTCAAATGTAGCTTATAGTATTTAAGAATCCAATATCAATAATATGGTAATTTCTAGAAAGAATGAGGTTGGTTATTTATGTAACCACGTGCAATCCTGGGAAGAGCTGCAGGAGTGGGAAGCAACCTTGGAAATGCCTTGACCAGGGGAGGAGCACCTGCTCTGAAGCTGTGATAGACATTCAGAGCTTTGCAAGTGAGTGCTGAGTGCTATTGGTCAGTCTCCTGTCATTGGTGTCTGATGTGGGCAGGAATGCTGAAGGTCACAGAATCTTGGACTAAGATTCTGGAACTCCAAGAGTGAGTGACCTGGCAAAGCATTCTTTTGGGTGTTGCTAGGTGACAGAGCCCTCTCAGATGAGTTGCTGAAACACAGAGGTTTCTTGGTGGTAGGCTCAAGTGTTTAGGGGACCAGTTTGGAGAGATTTAGTTGACTTTAGGTCAAAGTTCTAGTGTTTGAAAAAAGAAGCAGCCAGGAGAAGATAGGAGGAGGAGGGGAGAAGGTGGTGTGTCCTGCTGGACCTGCGCAGGCTGTGCACATATAGGACCTCTACTACAACACCTACCTGAACTAACCCTAACCCTGACCCTAACAATAACCCAAGCATTAACCTAAATCTAACCCTAACCAAAACCTTACGCCTAAACCTAACCCTAAACCAAACCCTAACCCTAACCCAAACCCTAACCAAAACCCTAACCCTAAACCTGACCCTAACCCTAGCCATACCCCAAATCCCTAACCCTAACCTAACCATAACACTATACCTAACCCAAACCTAAGCCAAACATTCACCTAAACCTAACCCTAACCCAAACTCTAAACCTAAACCTAACCCAAACAATAACACTTACCCTAACCCTAACCCAAACCCTAACTCTAATCCTAACCCTAACCCAAACCCAAACCCTAACCCTAAACCTAACCCTAACCCAAGCCGTAACCCTAACCTTAACCCTATCCCTAACCCTAACCCGAACCCTAACCCTAATCCTAACGCAAACCAAACCCTAACCCTAACCCTAACCCTAACCCTAACCCTAACCCAATCCCAACCCCTAACCCTAACCCTAACCCTAACCGAAACCCTAACCATAACCAGAACACAAACCATAACTCTATCCCTAAACCTAACCCTAACCCTAAACCTAACCCTAAACCAAACACACACCCTAACCCTAACCCTAATCCAAACGCTAACCCTAACCCTAACCCTAAACCTAACACTAATCCTAACCCTAACCCTAACCCAAATCCTAACCTTATCGCAGACACTCACCCTAAACCTAACCTAAACCCTAACCCGAATCCTAACACTAACCCTAACCCAAACCCTAACACTAACCCTAACCCAAACCCTAACACTCACCCTAACCCAAACGGAAACCGTAAACCTAACCCTAACCCTAACTCAAACCCTAACCCTTACCCTAACTCTAATACAAACCCTAACCCTAACCCTAATCCCAACCCCAACCCTAACCCAAACCATAACCCTAATCCTAATTGTAACCCAAAACTAAACCTAACCCTAACCCAAACACTAACCCTAACCCAAAACGTAACCCTAACCCAAACCCTAACCCTAACCCTAAACCGAACCCTAACCCAAACCCTAACCGTAAACCTAACCCTAACCCTAACCCAAACCCTAACCCTAACACTAACATTAACCCTAACCCTAAACCAAACTCTAAACCTAACCCTAACCCTAACCCTAACCCAAACCCTAAGCCTAATATTAACCCTAAACCTAACCCTAACCCAAACCCTAACCAAAACCTAACCCTAAACCAAAACCTAACCCTAACCGAAACCCTAACCAAACCATAAACGTAACGCTAACCCTAACCCTTACAATAACTCTAACACAAATATTAACCCTAAACCTAACCGTAACACAAACCCTAACCCTCAACCTAACCCTAACCCAAACCCTAACCCTAACCCTAACCCATACCCTAACCGTAACTCTAACCCTAACCCTTACCCTAACCCTAACCCTAACCCAAACACTAACCCTAACCCTAACCCTAACCCAAACCGTAACCCTAAACCAAACCCTAACCCAAACCCTAACCCTAAACCTAACCCTAACACAAACCCTAACCCTAACCCTAACCCTAACCCAAACCCAAACCCTAACCCTAACCCAAACCCTAACCCTAAACCTAACCCTAACCCAAACCTTAAGCGTAAACCTATGCCTAACCCAAACCCTAACCAAAACGTAATCCTAAACAAAACCCGAAACTTAAACCTAACCCTAACACAAACCCTAACCCTAACCCTATCCCAAAAGCAAACCCTAACCCTAACCCTAACCAAACCCTAACCGTAACCCTAACCCTAACCCTAACACTAACTCTAACACAAATATTAACCCTAAACCTAATCGTAACCCAAATCCTAAACCTAAACCTAACCCTAACTCTAACCCTAACACAAAACCTAACCCTAACCCTAACCCTAACCCTAACCCTAACCCATACCCTAACCGTAACGCTAACTCTAATCCTAACCCTAACCCTAACCCTAACCCAAACACTAACCCTAACCCTAACCCTAACCCTAACCCTAACATGAACCCTAAACCTATCCCTAACCCAAACCCTAAACCTAAATCTAAACCTAACCCAAACCCTACACCTATCCCAAACCCAAACACAAACCCTAAGCCTAATCCTAACCCTAAACCTAACCCTAAACCTAATGGAACCCATAAATATAACCCTATCCCTAAACACAACCCAACCCAAAACTTAACCCTAAACCTCACCCTAACCCTAAACCTAAAACCGAACACTAGACATGAACATAAACCTAACCGAAACCCTAACCCTAACAGTAACCCTAACCCTAACTCTAATCCAAACCCAAACACTAAACCTATACCTAACCTAAAACCAAACACAAACCCTAACACTGAACTTAACACTAACCCTAACACTAACGCAAACCCAAACCCTAACCCTAACCCCAATCCTAACCCAAAAACAAACCCTAAACCTAACCCTAAACCAAACCCTAACCATAACCAGAATCCAAACCATAACACTATCCATAACTTAACCCTAACCCTAAACTTAACCCTAACCCAAACGCACACCCTAACCCTAACCCTAACACAAACCCTGACACTAACCCTAACCCTAACCCAAACCCTAACTCTAACCCTAACCCTAACCCAAAACCAAACGTAAACCCTAAACTAACCCGAACCCTAACAATAACCCAAACCCTAACCCTAACCCTAACCCAAACCCTAACCCATACCCAAACGCAAACCCAAAACCTAACCGTAAACCTCACCCAAACCATAACCCTAATCGTAACGCTAACCCTAACCCAAACCCTAACCGTAACTCAAACCCTAACCCTAACCATAACACAAAACCTAACCCTAACCCTAACCCTAACCCTAACCCTAACCCTAACCCTAAGCCAAACCCTGACACTAACCCTAACCCTAACCCAAAACCTAACTCTAACCCTAACCCTAACCCAAACCCTAACCATAACCAGAACACAAACCATAACTCTATCCCTAACCCTTACCCTAACCCTAACCAAACGCACACCCTAACCCTAACCCTAATCCAAACGCTAACCCTAACCCTAACCCTAATCCTAATCCTAACCCTAACCCTAACACAAATCCTAACCTTATCGCAAATCCTCACCCTAAACCTAACCTAAACCCTAACCCTAACCCTAACACTAACCCTAACCAAATCCCAAACCCTAACACTAACACAAACCCTAACCTTAACCCTAACAGTCACCCTAACCCAAAAGGAAACCCTAAACCTAACCCTAACCCTAACTCAAACCCTAACCCTAACCCTAACTCTAATCCAAAGCTTAACCCTAACCCTAATCCTAACCCCAAACCTAACCCAAACCATAACCCTAATCCTAATCGTAACCCTAAAACTAAACCTAACCCTAACCCAAACACTAACCCTAACCCTAACCCTAAACCTAACCCTAACTCTAATTCTAACCCTAACCCTAACCCTAACCCTAACCATAACCCATACCCTAATCCAAGGGTAGCCTTGAACTGATAATCCTCCTGCCTCACCCCCAAGAGTTGAGTTGTACTTTTTTAAGAGCAAAGATTGGATTCAGAAACAATGAAAAAGGAAAATATTTTCCCTCATAGAAAACGATGTCCAAAGTAGTTTTCTGATTCAAATGTAGCTTATAGTCCTTAAGAATCCAATATCAATAATACGGTAATTTCTAGAAAGAATGAGGTTGGTTATTTATGTAACCACGTGCAATCCTGGCAAGAGCTGCAGGACTGGGAATCAACCATGGCATGACTTGACCCAGGGGAGGAGCACCTGCTCTGAAGCTATGATAGACAGGCAGAGCTTTGCAAGTGAGTGCTGAGTGCTATTGGTCAGTCTCCTGTCATTGGTGTCTGATGTGGGCAGGAGTGCTGAGGTCACAGAATCTTGGACTAAGATTCTGGAACTCCAAGAGGCAGTGACCTGGCAAAGCATTGTTTAGGGTGTTGCTAGGTGACAAAGCCCTCTCATATGAGTGGCTGAAAGACAGAGATTTCTTTGTGGTAGGCTCCAGTGTTTGGGTGACCAGTTTGGAGAGAAATAGTTGACTTTAGGTGAAAGTTCTAGTGTTTGACAAAAAGAAGCAGCCAGGAGAATATGGGAGTAGAAGGGGAGAAGGTGGTGTGTCCTGCTGGACCTGCCCAGGCCCTGCACATATAGGACCTCTACTACAACGCCTACCTCTGCTAAACCTAACCCTAACACTAACACTAACCCTAAACCTAACCTAATACTAACCCTATACCTAACCCTAACCCTAACCCAAACATTAACCCTAAACCTAACCCTAACCCAAACCTTACGCCTAAACCTAACCCTAAACCAAACCCTAACCCTAACCCAAACACTAACCCAAACCCTAACCCTAAACCTAACCCTAACCCTAACCCAAACCCTAACCCTAACCTAACACTAACCCTATACCTAACCCTAACCTAACCCAAACATTAACCCTCAACCTAACCGTAACCCAAACTCTAAACCTAAACCTAACCCTAAGCCAAACCCTAACCCTAACCCTAACCCTAACCCTAAACCTAACCCTAACCCTAACCCTAACCCTAACCCTATCCCAAATATTAACCCTAAACCTCACCCTAACCCAAACCCTAACGAAAACCAAATCCTAAACAAAACCCTAAACTGAAACCTAATCCTAACACAAACCCTAAACCTAACCCTAAACCTAACCCAAAAGCAAACCCTAACCCAAACCCTAACCCTAACCTAACCCTAACCCTAACCAAACCCTAACCGTAACCCTAACCCAAACCCTAACCGTAAACCTAACCCTAACACAAAACCTAACCCTAACCCTAATCCTAACCCTAACCCTAACCATAACCATACCCTAACCGTAACCCTAACACTAACCCTAACCCTAAACCTAACCCAAACACTAACCCTAACCCTAATGCTAACCCTAACCCAAACATTAACACTAAACCTAACCCTAACCCAAATCCTAAAGCTAAACCTAACCCTAACCCAAACCCTAACCCTATCCCCAACCCAAACACTAACCCTAAGCCTAATCCTAACCCTAAACCTAACCCTAACCCTAACGGAACCCATAAACATAACCCCAAGCCTAAACAAAACCCTAACCCAATCCTTAACCCTAAAAATGACCCTAACCCTAACCCTAAAACCGAACACTAAACCTGAACATAAACCTAACCCAAACCCTAACCCTAACACTAACCCAAACCCTAACCCTAACACTAACCCTAACCCTAACCCTAACCCTAACCCTAACCTAACCCAAACCCTAACCCTAACCCTAACCCTAACCCAAACCCTGACACTAACAGTAACCCTAACCTAAACCCTAACCCTAACCCTAACCCAAACCATAACTCTAACCCTAACCCTAACCCAAAACCAAACCCTAACCTAACCCTAACCCTAACAATAACCCAAACACTAACCCTAACGCTAACTCAAACCTAACCCTAAGCCTAACCCACACCGCAACCCAAACCCAAAACCTAACCGTAACCTTCACCCAAACCATGAACATAATCGTAACCCTAACCCTAACCCAAACCCTGACCATAACCCTAACCCTAACCCTAACCGTGACACAAACCCTAACCCTAACCCTAACCCTAACCCTAACCCTAACCCTAACCCTAACCCTAACCCAAACAATAACACTAACCCTAACCCTAACCCAAACACTAACTCTAATCCTAACCCTAACCCAAACCCAAACCCTAACCCTAAACCTAACCCTAACCCTAACCCAAGCCGTAACCCTAACCTTAAACCTATCCCTAACCCTAACCCTAACCCTAACCCTAATCCTAACGCAAACCAAACCCTAACACTAACCCTAACCCTAACCCTAACCCTAACCCTAACCCTAACACAAACTCAAACCCTAACCCTAACCCTAACCCTAACCATAACCAGAACACAAACCATAACTCTATCTCTAAACCTAACCCTAACCCTAAACCTAACCCTAAACCAAACACACACCCTAACCCTAACCCTAATCCAAACGCTAACCCTAACCCTAACCCTAACCCTAACACTAATCCTAACCCTATCCCTAACCCAAATCCTAACCTTATCGCAAACACTCACCCTAAACCTAACCTAAACCCTAACCCGAACCCTAACACTAACCCTAACCCAAACCCTAACACTCACCCTAACCCAAACGGAAACCCTAAACCTAACCCTAACCCTAACTCAAACCCTAACCCTCACCCTAACCCTAACCCTAATCCCAACCCCAACCCTAACCCAAACCATAACCCTAATCCTAATCGTAAACCTAAACTAAACCTAAGCCTAAACCAAACACTAACCCTAACCCAAACCGTAACCCTAACACAAACCCTCACCCTAACCCTAAACCTAACCCTAACCCTAATCCTAACCCTAAACCTAACCCTAACCGTAACCCAAAACCTAACCCTAACACTAACATTAACCCTAACCCTAAACCAAACTCTAAACCTAACCCTAACCCTAACCCTAACCCTATCCCAAAACCAAACATTAACCCTAAGTCTAATCCTAACCCTAAACCTAATCCTAACCCTAACGGACCCATAAACATAACCCTATCCCTAAATACAACCCAACCAAAACCTTAACCGTAAACCTGACCCTAACCCTAACCCTAAAACCGAACACTAAACCTGAACCTAAACCTAACCCAAAACCTAACCCTAACCCTAACCCTAACCCAAACCCTGACACTAACAGTAACCCTAACCTAAACCTTAAACCTAAACCTAACCCAAACCCAAATCTAACCCTAACCCTAACCCAAACCCAAACCCTAACCTAATCCTAAACCTAACAATAACCCAAACCCTAACCCTAACGCTAACTCAAACCCTAACCCTAACCCTAACCCACACCCCAACCCAAACCCAAAACCTAACCGTAACCTTCACCCAAACCATGAACCTAATCGTAACCCTAACCCTAACCCAAACCCTGACTATAACCCTAACCCTAACCCTAGCACAAACCCTAACCCTAACCCTAACCCTAACCCAAACTCTAACCCTAAACCTAACCCTAACCCAAACATTAAACCTAAAGCTAACCCTAAACCAAACCCTAACAATAAACCTAATCCTAACCCAAACCCAAACCATAACCCTAAACCTAATCGTAACCCAAACCCTAACCCTAACCCTAAACCCAATCCTTACCCAAACCCAAAACCTAACACTAACCCTAACCCTAACCCTAGCCCAAACCCAAACCCTAACCCTAACCCTAACCTTAACCCAAACCCAAACCCTAACCCTAACCATAACCCAAACCCTAACCATATCCAGAACCCAAACCATAACTCTATCCCTAAACCTAACCCTAACCCTAAACCAAACGCACACCCTAACCCTAACCCTAAACCAAACCCTATACCTAACCCTAACTCTAAACCAAACATTATCCCTAAACCTAACCCTAACCCAAACCCAACCCCTAACCCTAACCATAACCCTAACCCAAACTCTACCGGAAACCCTAACCCTAACACTAAACCTAACACTAAACCAAACCCTACCCTATACCTAACCCTAACCCAAACATTAACCCTAAACCTAACCCTAAACCAAACCCTAACCCTAACCCTAACCCAAACCAAACCCTAACCCTAACCATAACCCAAACATTAACCCTATACCTAACCCTAACCAGAACCCAAACCCTAACCCAAAACATAAACCTAAACCTAACCCTAACACAAACCCTAACCCTAACCCAAACCCAAACCCTATCCATAACCCTAAACCTAACCCTAACCCAAACTCTAATCGTAACCCTAACCCTAACCCTAACCCTAACCCTAACCCTAACCCTAACCCTAACCCTAAAACTAAACCTAACACTAAATCAAACCCTAACCCTAACCCTAACCCTAAC
>JAJHUQ010000037.1:8730000-8732500 GCA_035773235.1 Eospalax fontanierii | reverse complement strand
CCCTAACGCTAAACCTAACCCTAACCCAAACCCTAACCCTATCCAAACCCAAACACTAACCCTAAGCCTAAGCCTAACCCTAAACTTAACCCTAACCCTAACGGAACCCATAAACATAACCCTACCCTAAACACAACCCAACCCAAAACTGAACCCTAAACCTGACCCAAACCCTAACCCTAAAACCGAACACAAAAAATGAACATAACCCACACCCCAACCCAAACCCAAAACCTAACCGTAACCTTCACCCAAACCATGAACCTAATCGTAACCCTTACCCTAACCCAAACCCTGACCATAACCCTAACCCTAACCCTAACCCTAACCCAAACCCTAACCCTAACTCTAACCCTAACCCTAACCCTAACCCAAACACTAACCCTAACCCTAACCCTAACCCTCACCAAAACCCAAACGCAATCCTCACCCTAACCCTAACCCTAACCCAAACCCTAACCCTAACCCTAACTCTAACCCAAACCCTAACACTAACCCTAATCCTAAACCTAACCATAACCCAAACCATAACCCAAACCCTAAATGTAACCTAACCCTAAACCTAACCCTAACCCAAACCCTAACCCTAATCCAAACCGTAACCCTAAACCTAACCCTCACCCAAACCCTAACCCTAAACCTAAACCTAACACAAATCCTAACCGTAACCCTAACCCTAACCCTAACCCTAACCCAAACCCTAACCCTAACACTAACATTAACCCTAACCCTAACCGTAACCCAAACTCTAACCGTAACCCTAACCCTAACAATATCCCTAACCCTAACACTAATCCTAACGCAAATATTAACCCTAAACCTAACCCTAACCCAAACCCTAACCAAAACCTAACCCTAAACCAAAACCTAACCCTAACCCTAACCCTAACCAAACCATAACCGTAACCGTAACCCTAACCCTAACCCTTACAATAACTATAACAAAAATATTAACCCTAAACCTAACCGTAACACAAACCCTAACCCTAAACCTAACCCTAACAAAAAACCTAACCCTAACCCTAAAACTAACCCTAACCTAAACCCAAATCCTAACACTAACCGTAACCCTAACCCATACCCTAACCGTAACCCTAACCCTAACCCTAAACCTAACCCTAACCCAAACCCTAACCCTAAACCTAACCCTAACACAAAACCTAACCCTAACCCTAACCCTAACCCTAACCCTAACCCTAACCCAAACACTAACCCTAACCCTAACCCAAACCCTAACCCAAACATTAACCCTAAACCTAACCCTAACCCAAAACCTAACCCTAAACCTAACCCTAACCCAAACCCTAACCCTATCCCAAACCGAAACACTAATCCTAAGCCTAATCCTAACCCTAAACCTAACCCTAACCCTAACAGAACCCATAAACATAACCCTATCCCTAAACACAACCCAACCAAAACTTAACCCTAAACCTGACCCTAACCCGAAACCTAAAACCGAACACTAAACCTGAACATAAACCTTACCCAAACCCTTACCCTAACCCTAACTCTAAACCAAATCCTGACACTAACAGTAACCCTAACCTAAACCCTAACCCTAAACCTAACCCAAACCCTAACTCTAACCCTAACCCTAACCCAAACCCAAACCCTAACCTAACCCTAACCCTAACAAAAACCCAAACCCTAACCCTAACGCTAACTCAAACCGCAACCCTAACCCTAACCCACACCCCAACCCAAACCCAAAACCCAACCGTAACCTGCACCCAAACCACGAACCTAATCGTAACCCTTACCCTAACCCAAACCCGAACCATAACCCTAACGCTAACCCTAACCCTAAAACAAACACTAACCCTCACCCTAACCCTAACCCTATCCCTAACCCAAACCCTAACCGAAACCCTAACCATATCCAGAACCCAAACCATAACTCTTTCCCTAAACCTAACCCTAACCCTAAACCAAACGCACACCCTAACCCTAACCCTAAACCAAACCCTATACCTAACCCTAACTCTAAACCAAACATTATCCCTAAACCTAACCCTAACCCAAACCCAACCCCTAACCCTAACCATAACCCTAACCCAAACTCTACCGGAAACCCTAACCCTAACACTAAACCTAACACTAAACCAAACCCTACCCTATACCTAACCCTAACCCAAACATTAACCCTAAACCTAACCCTAAACCAAACCCTAACCCTAACCCTAACCCAAACCAAACCCTAACCCTAACCATAACCCAAACATTAACCCTATACCTAACCCTAACCAGAACCCAAACCCTAACCCTAAACCTAACCCTAACCCAAAACATAAACCTAAACCTAACCCTAACACAAACCCTAACCCTAACCCAAACCCAAACCCTATCCATAACCCTAAACCTAACCCTAACCCAAACTCTAATCGTAACCCTAACCCTAACCCTAACCCTAACCCTAACCCTAACCCTAACCCTAACCCTAAACCTAAACCTAACACTAAATCAAACCCTAACCCTAACCCTAACCCTAACCCTAACC
>JAJHUQ010000037.1:8720000-8725000 GCA_035773235.1 Eospalax fontanierii | reverse complement strand
AAACCCTAACCCTAACGCTAACCAAACCAAATCCTAACCCTTACAGTAACCCTAACCCCAACCATAATCCTAAACCAAACTCAAACACTAACCCTAATTCTCACCCAAACCCTTATCGAAAACCTAACACTAACCCTACCCCAAACCATAACTCTATCCCAAAACCTAACCTTAAAACTAAACCAAACCCAAACCTTAACCCTGACACTAACCCTAACCCTAACCCTAACCGTAACCCTAACCCTAACCCAAACCCTAACCCTAACAAAAAACCTAACCCTAAACCAAACCCTAACCCTATCCCTAACCCTAACCCTAACCCTAACCGTAACCCTAACCCAAACCCTAACCCTAACCCTAACCCTAACCCTAACTCTAAACCTAACACTAACCCTAACCCTAACCCAAAACCTAACCCTAAACCTAACTCTAACCCTAACCCAAACCCTAACCCTAACCGTAACACTAACCCTAACCCTAACCCTAACCCTAACCCAAACATTAACCCTAAACCTAACCCTAACCCAAACCCTAACCCTAAACCTAACCCTAGCCCAAACCCTAACCCTAAACCTAACCCTAACACAAACCCTAACCCTAAAAGAAACCCAAACACTAATCTAAACACTAACCCTAAACCTAACCCTAACCCTCACCAACACCCAAACGCAATCCTCACCCTAACCCTAACTCTAACCCAAACCCTAAACCTAACCCTAAATCTAACCCAAACCCTAACCCTAATCCTAAAACTAACCCTAACCCAAACCATAAACCTAACCCTAAATGTAACCCTAACCCTAAACCTAACCCTAACCCAAACACTAACACTAACCATAACCATAACCCATACCCTAATCCCAGGGTAGCCTTGAACTGATAATCCTCCTGCCTCACCCCCAAGAGTTGAGTTATACTTTTTTTAAGAGCAAAGTTTGGATTCAGCAACAATGAAAAAGGAAAATATTTTCCCTCATAGAGAATGATGCCCAAAGAAGTTTTCTGATTCAAATGTAGCTTATAGTATTTAAGAATCCAATATCAATAATATGGTAATTTCTAGAAAGAATGAGGTTGGTTATTTATGTAACCACGTGCAATCCTGGCAAGAGCTGCAGGAGTGGGAAGCAACCTTGGAAATGCCTTGAGGAGGGGAGGAGCACCTGCTCTGAAGCTGTGATAGACATTCAGAGCTTTGCAAGTGAGTGCTGAGTGCTATTGGTCAGTCTCCTGTCATTGGTGTCTGATGTGGGCAGGAATGCTGAAGGTCACAGAATCTTGGACTAAGATTCTGGAACTCCAAGAGGGAGTGACCTGGCAAAGCTTTCTTTTGGGTGTTGCTAGGTGACAGAGCCCTCTCAGATGAGTTGCTGAAACACAGAGGTTTCTTGGTGGTAGGCTCAAGTGTTTAGGTGACCAGTTTGGAGAGATTTAGTTGACTTTAGGTCAAAGTTCTAGTGTTTGAAAAAAGAAGCAGCCAGGAGAAGATGGGAGGAGGAGGGGAGAAGGTGGTGTGTCCTGCTGGACCTGCGCAGGCTGTGCACATATAGGACCTCTACTACAACGCCTACCTCTACTAACCCTAACCCTGACCCTAACCCTAACCCAAGCATTAACCTAAATCTAACCCTAACCAAAACCTTACGCCTAAACCTAACCCTAAACCCAACCCTAACCCTAACCCAAACCCTACCCCAAACCCTAACCCTAAACCTCACCCTAACCCTAACCCTAACCCAAACCCTAACCCTAACCTAACAATAACCCTATACCTAACCCAAACCTAAGCCAAACATTCACCCTAAACCTAACCCTAACCCAAACTCTAACCCTAACCCTAACCCTAACCCTAACCCTAACCCTAACCCAAACCCTAACCCTAACCCTAACCCTAATCCAAACATTAACCCTAAACCTAACCCTAACCCAAACCCTAACCCTAAACCAAACCCTAAACCAAACCCTAACCCTAAGACTAACATTAACGCTAACCCTAACCCTAACCCAAACTCTAACCGTAACCCTAACCCTAACCCTATCCCTAACCCTAACACTAACCCTAACCCAAATATTAACCCTAAACCTAACCCTAACCCAAACCCTAACCAAAACCTAACCCTAAACCAAAACCTAACCCTAACCCTAACCCTAACCAAACCATAACCGTAACCCTAACCCTAACCCTTACAATAACTCTAACACAAATATTAACCCTAAACCTAACCGTAACACAAACCCTAACCCTAAACCTAACCCTAAACCAAACCCTAACCCTAAACCTAACCCTAACACAAAACCTAACACTAACCCTAACCCTAACCCTAACCTAAACCAAAATCCTAATCCTAACCCTAAACCTAACCCATACCCTTACCGTAACCCTAACCGTAACCCTAACCCTAACCCAAACCGTAACCCAAACACTATCCCTAACCCTAACCCAAACATTAACCCTAACCCTAACCCTAACCCAAACCCTAACGCTAAACCTAACCCTAACCCAAACCCTAACCCTATCCAAACCCAAACACTAACCCTAAGCCTAAGCCTAACCCTAAACTTAACCCTAACCCTAACGGAACCCATAAACATAACCCTACCCTAAACACAACCCAACCCAAAACTGAACCCTAAACCTGACCCAAACCCTAACCCTAAAACCGAACACTAAAAATGAACATAACCCACACCCCAACCCAAACCCAAAACCTAACCGTACCCTTCACCCAAACCATGAACCTAATCGTAACCCTTACCCTAACCCAAACCCTGACCATAACCCTAACCCTAACCCTAACCCTAACCCAAACCCTAACCCTAACTCTAACCCTAACCCTAACCCTAACCCAAACACTAACCCTAACCCTAACCCTAACCCTCACCAAAACCCAAACGCAATCCTCACCCTAACCCTAACCCTAACCCAAACCCTAACCCTAACCCTAACTCTAACCCAAACCCTAACACTAACCCTAATCCTAAACCTAACCATAACCCAAACCATAACCCAAACCCTAAATGTAACCTAACCCTAAACCTAACCCTAACCCAAACCCTAACCCTAATCCAAACCGTAACCCTAAACCTAACCCTCACCCAAACCCTAACCCTAAACCTAAACCTAACACAAATCCTAACCGTAACCCTAACCCTAACCCTAACCCTAACCCAAACCCTAACCCTAACACTAACATTAACCCTAACCCTAACCGTAACCCAAACTCTAACCGTAACCCTAACCCTAACAATATCCCTAACCCTAACACTAATCCTAACGCAAATATTAACCCTAAACCTAACCCTAACCCAAACCCTAACCAAAACCTAACCCTAAACCAAAACCTAACCCTAACCCTAACCCTAACCAAACCATAACCGTAACCGTAACCCTAACCCTAACCCTTACAATAACTATAACAAAAATATTAACCCTAAACCTAACCGTAACACAAACCCTAACCCTAAACCTAACCCTAACAAAAAACCTAACCCTAACCCTAAAACTAACCCTAACCTAAACCCAAATCCTAACACTAACCGTAACCCTAACCCATACCCTAACCGTAACCCTAACCCTAACCCTAAACCTAACCCTAATCCAAACCCTAACCCTAAACCTAACCCTAACACAAAACCTAACCCTAACCCTAACCCTAACCCTAACCCTAACCCTAACCCAAACACTAACCCTAACCCTAACCCAAACCCTAACCCAAACATTAACCCTAAACCTAACCCTAACCCAAAACCTAACCCTAAACCTAACCCTAACCCAAACCCTAACCCTATCCCAAACCGAAACACTAATCCTAAGCCTAATCCTAACCCTAAACCTAACCCTAACCCTAACAGAACCCATAAACATAACCCTATCCCTAAACACAACCCAACCAAAACTTAACCCTAAACCTGACCCTAACCCGAAACCTAAAACCGAACACTAAACCTGAACATAAACCTTACCCAAACCCTTACCCTAACCCTAACTCTAAACCAAATCCTGACACTAACAGTAACCCTAACCTAAACCCTAACCCTAAACCTAACCCAAACCCTAACTCTAACCCTAACCCTAACCCAAACCCAAACCCTAACCTAACCCTAACCCTAACAAAAACCCAAACCCTAACCCTAACGCTAACTCAAACCGTAACCCTAACCCTAACCCACACCCCAACCCAAACCCAAAACCTAACCGTAACCTTCACCCAAACCATGAACCTAATCGTAACCCTTACCCTAACCCAAACCCGAACCATAACCCTAACCCTAACCCTAACCCTAAAACAAACACTAACCCTCACCCTAACCCTAACCCTATCCCTAACCCAAACCCTAACCGAAACCCTAACCATATCCAGAACCCAAAACATAACTCTATCCCTAAACCTAACCCTAACCCTAAACCAAACGCACACCCTAACCCTAACCCTAAACCAAACCCTATACCTAACCCTAACTCTAAACCAAACATTATCCCTAAACCTAACCCTAACCCAAACCCAACCCCTAACCCTAACCATAACCCTAACCCAAACTCTACCGGAAACCCTAACCCTAACACTAAACCTAACACTAAACCAAACCCTACCCTATACCTAACCCTAACCCAAACATTAACCCTAAACCTAACCCTAAACCAAACCCTAACCCTAACCCTAACCCAAACCAAACCCTAACCCTAACCATAACCCAAACATTAACCCTATACCTAACCCTAACCAGAACCCAAACCCTAACCCTAAACCTAACCCTAACCCAAAACATAAACCTAAACCTAACCCTAACACAAACCCTAACCCTAACCCAAACCCAAACCCTATCCATAACCCTAAACCTAACCCTAACCCAAACTCTAATCGTAACCCTAACCCTAACCCTAACCCTAACCCTAACCCTAACCCTAAACCTAAACCTAACACTAAATCAAACCCTAACCCTAACCCTAACCCTAACCCTAACCCAAACGTTAAACCTAAAGCTAACCCTAAACCAAACCC
>JAJHUQ010000037.1:8695000-8700000 GCA_035773235.1 Eospalax fontanierii | reverse complement strand
ACCCTAAACCTAACCCTAACCCTAACCAAACCATAACCGTAACCCTAACCGTCACCCTTACAATAACTCTAACACAAATATTAACCCTAAACCTAACCGTAACACAAACCCTAACCCTAAAACTAACCCTAACCCAAACCCTAACCCTAAACCTAACCCTAACACAAAACCTAACCCTAACCCTAACCCTAACCCTAACCTAAACCCAAATCCTAACCCTAACCCTAACCCTAACCCATACCCTAACCGTAACCCTAACCCCAACCCTAAACCTAACCCTAACCCAAACTCTAACGCTAAACCTAACCCTAACACAAAACCTAATCCTAACCCTAACCCTAACACTAACCCTAACCCAAACACTAACCCTAACCCTAACCCTAACCCTAACCCAAACATTAACCCTAAACCTAACCCTAACCCAAACCCTAACCCTAAACCTAACCCTAACCCAAACCTTAACCCTATCCCAAAACCAAACACTAACCCTAAGTCTAATCCTAACCCTAAACCTAAAGCTAACCATAACGGAACCCATAAACATAACCCTATCCCTAAACACAACCCAACCCAAACCTTAACCCTAAACCTGACCCTAACCCTAACCCTAAAACCGAACACTAAACCTGAACATAAACCTAACCCAAACCATAACCCTAACACTAACCCTAACCCAAACCCTGACACTAACAGTACCCGTAACCTAAACCTTAACCCTAACCCTAACCCAAACGATAACTCTAACCCTAACCCTAACTCAAACCCAAACCCTAACCTAACCCTAACCCTAACAATAACCCAAATCCTAACCCTAATGCTAACTCAAACCCTAACCCTAACCCTTACCCACACCCCAACTCAAACCCAAAATCTTACCGTAACCTTCACCCAAACCATGAACCTTTCATAACCCTAACCCTAACCCAAACCCTTACCATAACCCTAACCCAACCCTAACCCTAACACAAACCCTAACCCTAAACCTAACCCTAACCCTAACCCAAACCCTAACACTAACCCTAACCCTAACCCAAACCCTAACTCTAACCCTAACCCTAAACCAAACCCAAACGCTAACCCTAAACCTAACCCTAACCCAAACCCTAACCCTAACCCTAACCCTAACCCACACCATATCCCTAACCCTAATCCTAAACCTAAGGCAAACCAAACCCTAACACTAACCATAATCCTAACCCTAACCCTAACCCTAAACGAAACCCTAACCATAACCAGAACACAAACTATAACTCTATCTCTAAACCTAACCCTATTCCTAAACCTAACCCTAAACCAAACGCACACCCTAACGCTAACCCTAATCCATACGCTAATCCTAACCCTAACCCTAAACCTAACACTAATCCTAACCCTATCCCTAAACCAAATCCTAACCTTATCGCTAACACTCACCCTAAACCTAACCTAAACCCTAACCCTAACCCTAACCCTAACCCTAACCCAAACCCAAACCCTAATCCAACACTAACCCTAACCCTAACCCTAACACTCACCCTAACCCAAACGGAAACCCTAAACCTAAACCTAACCCTAAATCAAACCCTAACCCTAACCCTAACCCTAACCCTAACCCTAATCCTAACCCAAACCATAACCCTAATCCTAATCGTATCCCTAACCCTAAACCTAACCCTAACCCAAACACTAACACTAACACTAATCCTAAACCTAACCCTAACCCTAATTCTAACCCTAACCCTAACCCTAACCATAACCGTAACCCATACCCTAATCCCAGGGTAGCCTTGAACTGATAATCCTCCTGCCTCACCCCCAAGAGTTGAGTTGTACTTTTTTAAGAGCAAAGATTGGATTCATCAAGAATGAAAAAGGAAAATATTTTCCCTCATAGAAAACGATGTCCAAAGTAGTTTTCTGATTCAAATGTAGCTTATAGTACTTAAGAATCCAATATCAATAATATGGTAATTTCTAGAAAGAATGAGGTTGGTTATTTATGTAAACACGTGCAATCCTGGCAAGAGCTGCAGGAATGGGAAGCAACCTTGGCATGACTTGACCAGAGGAGGAGCACCTGCTCTGAAGCTATGATAGACAGGCAGAGCTTTGCAAGTTTGTGCTGAGTGCTATTGGTCAGTCTCCTGTCATTGGTGTCTCATGTGGGCAGGAGTGCTGAGGTCACAGAATCTTGGACTAAGATTCTGGAACTCCAAGAGGCAGTGACCTGGCAAAGCATTGTTTAGGGTGTTGCTAGGTGACAAAACCCTCTCAGATGAGTTGCTGAAACACAGAGGTTTCTTGATGGTAGGCTCTAGTGATTGGGTGATCAGTTTGGAGAGATTTAGTTGACTTTAGGTCAAAGTTCTAGTGTTTGACAAAAAGAAGCAGCCAGGAGAAGTTGGGAGGAGGAGGGGAGAAGGTGGTGTGTCCTGCTGGACCTGCCCAGGCCCTGCACATATAGGACCTCTACTACAACGCCTTCCTCTACTAACCCTAACCCTAACCCAAACCCTAAACCAAACTCTAACCATAACCCTATCCCTAACCCTATCCCTAACCCTAACACTAACCCTAACCCAAATATTAACCCTAAACCTAACCCTAACCCAAACCCTAACCAAAACCTAACCCTAAACCAAAACATAACCCTAACCCTAACCCAAATCCTAACCAAACAATAATCGTAACCCTAACCCTAACCCTTACAATAACTCTAACACAAATATTAACCCTAAACCTAACAGTAACACAAACCCTAACCCTAACACTAACATTAACCCTAACCCTAACCCAAACTCTAACCGTAACCCTAACCCTAACCCTATCCCTAACCCTAACACTAACCCTAACCGAAATATTAACCCTAAACCTAACCCTAACCCAAACCCTAACCAAAACCTAACCCTAAACCAAAACCTATCCCTAACCCAAACCCTCACCAAACCATAAACGTAACCCTAACCCTAACCCTTACAATAACTCTAACACAAATATTAACGCTAAACCTAACTGTAACACAAACCCTAACCCTCAACCTAACCCTAACGCAAACCCTAACCCTTAACCTAACCCTAACACAAAACCTAACCCTAACCCTAACCCTAAAACTAACCTAAACACAAATCCTAACCCTAACCCTAACCTTAACCCATACCCTAACCGTAACCCTAACCCTAACCCTAACCCTAACCCAAACACTAACCCTAACCCTAACCCTAACCCTAACGCTAACCCTAACCCAAACATTAACCCTAAACCTAACCCTAACCCAAACCCTAACCCTAAACCTAATCCTAACACAAACCCTAACCCTATCCCAAAACCAAACACTAACCTAAGTCTAATCCTAACCCTAAACCTAACCCTAACCCTAACGGAACCCATAAACATAACCCTATCCCTAAACACAACCCAAACCAAACCTTAACCCTAACCCTGACCCTAACCCTAACCCTAAAACCGAACACTAAACCTGAACATCAACCTAACCCAAAACCTAACCCTAACCCTAACCCTAACCCAAACCCAAACCATAACCTAACCCTAAACCTAACAATAACCCAAACCCTAACCCTAACGCTAACTCAAATCCTAACCCTAACCCTAACCCACACCCCAACCCAAACCCAAAACCTAATCGTAACCTTCACCGAAAACATGAACCTAATCGTAACCCTAACCCAAACCCTGAACATAACCCTAACCCTAACCCTAACTCTAGCATAAACCCTAACCCTAACCCTAACCCTAACCCTAACCCTAACCCTAACCCTAACCCAAACCCTAACACTAACCCTAACCCTAACCCAAACCCTAAGTCTAACCCTAACCCTAACCCAAACCCAAACCCTAACCCTAAACCTAAACCTAACCCTAACCCAAACCCTAACCCTAACCCTAACCCTAACACAAACCCTATCCCTAACCCTAACCCTAACCCTAACCCTAATCCTAACGCAAACCAAATCCTAACCCAAACCCTAACCCTAAACCTAACCCTAACCCAAACCCTAACCCTATCCCAAAACCAAACACTAACCCTAAGACTAATCCTAACCCTAAACCTAACCCTAACCCTAACGGAACCCATAAACATAACCCTATCCCTAAACACAACCCAACCCAAACCTTAACCCTAAACCTCACCCTAACCCTAACCCTAAAACCGAATACTAAACCTGAACATAAACCTAACCCAAACCCTAACCCTAACCCTAACCCTGACCATAACCCTAACCCTAACCCTAAGCCTAACACAAACCCTAAACCTGACCCTAACCCTAACCCTAAGCCTAATCCTAACCCTAAACCTAACCCTAACCCTAACGGAACCCATAAACATAACCCTATCCCTAAACACAACCCAAACCAAACCTTAACCCTAAACATGACCCTAACCCTATCCCTAAACCCGAACAATAAACCTGAACATAACCCTAACCCAAACCCTAAGCCTACCCCTAACCCTAACCCTAACCCAAACCCAAACCCTAACCTAACCCTAAACCTAACAATAACCCAAACCCTAACCCTAACGCTAACTCAAACCCTAACCCTAACCCTAACCCACACCCCAACCCAAACCCAAAACCTAACCGTAACCTTCACCGAAACCATGAACCTAATCGTAACCCTAACCCAAACCCTGACCATAACCCTAACCCTAACCCTAACCCTAGCACAAACCCTAAACCTAACCCTAACCCAAACCCTAACACTAACCCTAACCCTAACCCAAACCCTAACTCTAACCCTAACCCTAACCCAAACCCAAACCCTAACCCTAAACCTAAACCTAACCCAAACCCTAACCCTAACCCTAACACAAACCCTATCCCTAACCCTAAACCTAATCCTAAAGCAAACCAAATCCTAACCCAAACCCTAACCCTAAACCTAACCCTAACCCAAACCCTAACCCTATCCTAAAACCAAACACTAACCCTAAGTCTAATCCTAACCCTAAACCTAACCCTAAACCTAACGGAACCCATAACCCTAACCCTAACCCTAAACAC
>JAJHUQ010000037.1:8672500-8675000 GCA_035773235.1 Eospalax fontanierii | reverse complement strand
CCTAACCCAAACCATAACCCTAATCCTAATCGTAACCCTAAAACTAAACCTAACCCTAACCCAGACACTAACCCTAACCGTAACCCTAAATCTAACCCTAACCCTAACGATAATCATAACCATAACGATAACCCATACCCTAATCCCAGGGTAGCCTTGAACTGATAATCCTCCTGCTTCACCCCCAAGAGTTGAGTTGTACTTTTTTAAGAGCAAAGATTGGATTCATCAACAAAGAAAAAGGAAAATATTTTCCCTCATAGAAAACGATGTCCAAAGTAGTTTTCTGATTCAAATGTAGCTTAAGGTACTGAAGAATCCAATATCAATAATATGGTAATTTCTAGAAAGAATGAGGTTGGTTATTTATGTAAACACGTGCAATCCTGGCAAGAGCTGCAGGACTGGGAAGCAACCTTGGCATGACTTGACCAGAGGAGGAGCACCTGCTCTGAAGCTATGATAGACAGGCAGAGCTTTGCAAGTTTGTGCTGAGTGCTATTGTTCAGTCTCCTGTCATTGGTGTCTCATGTGGGCAGGAGTGCTGAGGTCACAGAATCTTGGACTAAGATTCTGGAATTCCAAGAGGCAGTGACCTGGCAAAGCATTGTTTAGGGTGTTGCTAGGTGACAAAGCCTTCTCAGATGAGTTGCTGAAACACAGAGGTTTCTTGATGGAAGGCTCTAGTGTTTGGGTGACCAGTTTGGAGAGATTTAGTTGACTTTAGGTCAAAGTTCTAGTGTTTGACAAAAAGAAGCAGCCAGGAGAAGATGGGAGGAGGAGGGGAGAAGGTGCTGTGTCCTGCTGGACCTGCCCAGGCCCTGCACATATAGGACCTCTACTACAACGCCTACCTCTACTAACCCTAACCCTAACCCTAACCCTAACCCAAACTCTAACCGTAACCCTAACCCTAACCCTTTCCCTAACCCTAACACTAACCCTAACACAAATATTAACCCTAAACCTAACCCTAACCCAAACCATAACCAAAACCTAACCCTAAACCAAAACCTAACCCTAACCCTAACCCTAACCAACCCATAACCGTAACCCTAACCCTAACCCTTACAATAACTCTAACACAAATATTAACCCTAAACCTAACCGTAACACAAACCCTAACCCTAAAACTAACCCTAACCCAAACCCTAACCCTAAACCTAACCCTAACACAAAACCTAACCCTAACCCTAACCCTAACCCTAACCTAAAACCAAATCCTAACCCTAACCCTAACCCTAACCCATACCCTAACCGTAACCCTAACCCTAACACTAAACCTAAACCTAACCCAAACCCTAACGCTAAACCTAACCCTAACACAAACACTAACCCTAACCCTAACCCTAACCCTAACCCAAACATTAACCCTAAACCTAACCCTAACCCTAACCCTAACCCTAACCCTAACCCTAACCCTAACCCAAACATTAACCCTAAACCTAACCCTAACCCAAACCCTAACCCTAAACCTAACCCTAACCCAAACCTTAACCCTATCCCAAAACCAAACACTAACCCTAAGTCTAATCCTAAAGCTAACCATAACGGAACCCATAAACATAACCCTATCCCTAAACACAACCCAACCCAAACCTTAACCCTAAACCTGACCCTAACCCTAACCCTAAAACCGAACACTAAACCTGAACATAAACCTAACCCAAACCCTAACCCTAACACTAACCCTAACCCAAACCCTGACACTAACAGTACCCGTAACCTAAACCTTAACCCTAACCCTAACCCAAACGATAACTCTAACCCTAACCCTAACTCAAACCAAAACCCTAACCTAACCCTAACCCTAACAATAACAAAAATCCTAACCCTAATGCTAACTCAAACCCTAACCCTAACCCTTACCCACACCCCAACTCAAACCCAAAATCTTACCGTAACCTTCACCCAAACCATGAACCTTTCGTAACCCTAACCCTAACCCAAACCCTTACCATAACCCTAACCCAACCCTAACCCTAACACAAACCCTAACCCTAAACCTAACCCTAACCCTAACCCAAACCCTAACACTAACCCTAACTCTAACCCAAACCCTAACTCTAACCCTAACCCTAAACCAAACCCAAACGCTAACCCTAAACCTAACCCTAACCCAAACCCTAACCCTAACCCTAACCCTAACCCACACCCTATCCCTAACCCTAATCCTAATCCTAAGGCAAACCAAACCCTAACACTAACCATAACCCTAACCCTAACCCTAACCCTAAACGAAACCCTAACCATAACCAGAACACAAACCATAACTCTATCTCTAAACCTAACCCTATTCCTAAACCTAACCCTAAACCAAACGCACACCCTAACGCTAACCCTAATCCAAACGCTAATCCTAACCCTAACCCTAACCTTAACACTAATCCTAACCCTATCCCTAACCCAAATCCTAACCTTATCGCTAACACTCACCCTAAACCTAACCTAAACCGTAACCCTAACCCTAACACTAACCCTAACCCAAACCCAAATCCTA
>JAJHUQ010000037.1:8625000-8670000 GCA_035773235.1 Eospalax fontanierii | reverse complement strand
CCTAACCTAAAACCTAACCCTAACCCTTACCCAAACCCAAACCGTAACACTAACCCTAACCCTAACCCAAACACTAACTCTAACCCTAACCCTAACCCAAACCAAAACCCTAACCCTAACCCTAACCCTAACCCAAACCCTGACCCTAACAGAAACCCTAACCTTAACCTTAACCCTAACCCTAACCCAAACCCTAACTCTAACCCCAACCCTAACCCAAACACAAACCCTAACCTAACCCTAACCCTAACAATAACCCAAACCCTAACCCTAAGGCTAACTCAAACCCTAACCCTAACCCTAACCCACAGCCCATCCCAAACTCAAAACCTTACCGTAACCTTCACCCTAACCATGAACCTAATTGTAACCCTAAACCTAACCCAAACCCTATCCCTAACCCTAACCCTAACACTAATCCTAACCCTATCCCTAAACCAAATTCTAACCTTATCGCAAACACTCACCATAAACCTAACCTAAACCCTAACCTTAACCCTAACACTAACCCTAAACCAAACCCAAACCCTAATCCTAACACTAACCCTAACCCTAAACCTAACACTCACCCTAACCCAAACGGAAACTCTAAACCTAACCCTAACCCTAACTCAAACCCTAACCCTAACCCTAACTCTAATACAAACCCTAACCCTAACCCTAATCCTAACCCCAACCCTAACCCAAACCATAACCCTAATCCTAATCGTAACCCTAAAACTAAACCTAACCCTAACCCAGACACTAACCCTAACCCTAACCCTAAATCTAACCCTAACCCTAACCATAACCATAACCATAACGATAACCCATACCCTAATCCCAGGGTAGCCTTGAACTGATAATCCTCCTGCCTCACCCCCAAGAGTTGAGTTGTACTTTCTTAAGAGCAAAGATTGGATTCATCAACAATGAAAAAGGAAAATATTTTCCCTCATAGAAAACGATGTCCAAAGTAGTTTTCTGATTCAAATGTAGCTTATAGTACTTAAGAATCCAATATCAATAATATGGTAATTTCTAGAAAGAATGAGGTTGGTTATTTATGTAAACACGTGCAATCCTGGCACGAGCTGCAGGACTGGGAAGCAACCTTGGCATGACTTGACCAGAGGAGGAGCACCTGCTCTGAAGCTATGATAGACAGGCAGAGCTTTGCAAGTTTGTGCTGAGTGCTATTGGTCAGTCTCCTGTCATTGGTGTCTCATGTGGGCAGGAGTGCTGAGGTCACAGAATCTTGGACTAAGATTCTGGAACTCCAAGAGGCAGTGACCTGGCAAAAAATTGTTTAGGGTGTTGCTAGGTGACAAAGCTCTCTCAGATGTGTTGCTGAAACACAGAGGTTTCTTGATGGTAGGCTCTAGTGTTTGGGTGACCAGTTTGGAGAGATTTAGTTGACTTTAGGTCAAAGTTCTAGTGTTTGACAAAAAGAAGCAGCCAGGAGAAGATGGGAGGAGGAGGGGAGAAGGTGCTGTGTCCTGCTGGACCTGCCCAGGCCCTGCACATATAGGACCTCTACTATAACGCCTACCTCTACTAACCCTAATCCTAACCCTAACCCTAACCCAAACTCTAACCGTAACCCTAAACCTAACCCTATCCCTAACCCTAACACTAACCCTAACCCAAATATTAACCCTAAACCTAACCCTAACCCAAACCCTAACCAAAACCTAACCCTAAACCAAAACCTAACTCTAACCCTAACCCTAACCAAACCATAACCGTAACCCTAACCCTAACCCTTACAATAACTCTAACACAAATATTAACCCTAAACCTAACCGTAACAAAAACCCTAACCCTAAAACTAACCCTAACCCAAACCCTAACCCTAAACCTAACCCTAACACAAAACCTAACCCTAACCCTAACCCTAACACTAACCTAAACCCAAATCCTAACCCTAACCCTAACCCTAACCCATACCCTAACCGTAAACCTAACCCTAACCCTAAACCTAACCCTAACCCAAACCCCAACGCTAAACCTAACCCTAACACAAAACCTAATCCTAACCCTAACCCTAACCCTAACCCAAACACTAACCCTAACCCTAACCCTAACCCTAACCCAAACATTAACCCTAAACCTAACCCTAACCCAAACCCTAACTCTAAACCTAACCCTAACCCAAACACTAACCCTAACCCTAACCCTAACCCTAACGCTAACCCTAACCCAAACATTAACCCTAAACCTAACCCTAACCCAAACCCTAACCCTAAACCTAACATTAACACAAACCCTAACCCTATCACAAAACCAAACACTAACCCTAAGTCTAATCCTAACCCTAAACCTAACCCTAACCCTAACGGAACCCATAAACATAACCCTATCCCTAAACACAACCCAAACCAAACCTTAACCCTAACCCTGACCCTAACCCTAACCCTAAAACCGAACACTAAACCTGAACATAAACCTAACCCAAAACCTAACCCTAACCCTAACCCTAACCCAAACCCAAACCATAACCTAACCCTAAACCTAACAATAACCCAAACCCTAACCCTAACGCTAACTCAAATCCTAACCCTAACCCTAACCCACACCCCAACCCAAACCCAAAACCTAACCGTAACCTTCACCGAAACCATGAACCTAATCGTAACCCTAACCCAAACCCTGAACGTAACCCTAACCCTAACCCTAACTCTAGCACAAACCCTAACCCTAACCCTAACCCTAACCCTAACCCTAACCCTAACCCTAACCCAAACCCTAACACTAACCCTAACCCTAACCCAAACCCTAACTCTAACCCTAACCCTAACCCTAACCCTAACCCAAACCCTAACCCTAACCCTAACCCAAACCCTAACACTAACCCTAACCCTAAACCAAACCCTAACTCTAACCCTAACCCTAACCCAAACCCAAACCCTAACCCTAAACCTAACCCTAACCCTAACCCAAACCCTAACCCTAACCCTAACCCTAACACAAACCCTATCCCTAACCCTAACCCTAAACCTAACCCTAATCCTAACGCAAACCAAATCCTAACCCAAACCCTAACCCTAAACCTAACCCTAACCCAATCCCTAACCCTATCCCAAAACCAAACACTAACCCTAAGACTAATCCTAACCCTAAACCTAACCCTAACCCTAACGGAACCCATAAACATAACTCTATCCCTAAACACAACCCAACCCAAACCTTAACCCTAAACCTGACCCTAACCCTAACCCTAAAACCGAATACTAAACCTGAACATAAACCTAACCCAAACCCTAACCCTAACCCTAACCCTAACCCAAACCCTGACACTAACTGTAACCATAACCTAAAACCTAACCCTAACCCTTACCCAAACCCAAACCGTAATACTAACCCTAACCCTAACCCAAACACTAACTCTAACCCTAACCCTAACCCAAACCAAAACCCTAACCCTAACCCAAACCCTGACACTAACAGTAACCCTAACCTAAACCTTAACCCTAACCCTAACCCAAACCCTAACTCTAACCCCAACCCTAACCCAAACCCAAACCCTAACGTAACCCTAACCCTAACAATAACCCAAACCCTAACCCTAACGCTAACTCAAACCCTAACCCTAACCCTAACCCACAGCCCATCCCAAACTCAAAACCTTACCGTAACCTTCACCCTAACCATGAACCTAATTGTAACCCTAAACCTAACCCAAACCCTATCCCTAACTCTAACCCTAACACTAATCCTAACCCTATCCCTAAACCAAATTCTAACCTTATCGCAAACACTCACCATAAACCTAACCTAAACCCTAACCTTAACCCTAACACTAACCCTAAACCAAACCCAAACCCTAATCCAAACACTAACCCTAACCCTAAACCTAACACTCACCCTAACCCAAACGGAAACTCTAAACCTAACCCTAACCCTAACTCAAACCCTAACCCTAACCCTAACTCTAATACAAACCCTAACCCTAACCCTAATCCTAACCCCAACCCTAACCCAAACCATAACCCTAATCCTAATCGTAACCCTAAAACTAAACCTAACCCTAACCCAGACACTAACCCTAACCCTAACCCTAAATCTAACCCTAACCCTAACCATAACCATAACCATAACGATAACCCATACCCTAATCCCAGGGTAGCCTTGAACTGATAATCCTCCTGCCTCACCCCCAAGAGTTGAGTTGTACTTTCTTAAGAGCAAAGATTGGATTCATCAACAATGAAAAAGGAAAATATTTTCCCTCATAGAAAACGATGTCCAAAGTAGTTTTCTGATTCAAATGTAGCTTATAGTACTTAAGAATCCAATATCAATAATATGGTAATTTCTAGAAAGAATGAGGTTGGTTATTTATGTAAACACGTGCAATCCTGGCACGAGCTGCAGGACTGGGAAGCAACCTTGGCATGACTTGAACAGAGGAGGAGCACCTGCTCTGAAGCTATGATAGACAGGCAGAGCTTTGCAAGTTTGTGCTGAGTGCTATTGGTCAGTCTCCTGTCATTGGTGTCTCATGTGGGCAGGAGTGCTGAGGTCACAGAATCTTGGACTAAGATTCTGGAACTCCAAGAGGCAGTGACCTGGCAAAAAATTGTTTAGGGTGTTGCTAGGTGACAAAGCTCTCTCAGATGTGTTGCTGAAACACAGAGGTTTCTTGATGGTAGGCATTAGTGTTTGGGTGACCAGTTTGGAGAGATTTAGTTGACTTTAGGTCAAAGTTCTAGTGTTTGACAAAAAGAAGCAGCCAGGAGAAGATGGGAGGAGGAGGGGAGAAGGTGCTGTGTCCTGCTGGACCTGCCCAGGCCCTGCACATATAGGACCTCTACTATAACGCCTACCTCTACTAACCCTAACCCTAACCCTAACCCTAACCCAAACTCTAACCGTAACCCTAAACCTAACCCTATCCCTAACACTAACACTAACCCTAACCCAAATATTAACCCTAAACCTAACCCTAACCCAAACCTTCACCAAAACCTAACCCTAAACCAAAACCTAACACTAACCCTAACCCTAACCAAACCATAACCGTAACCCTAACCCTAACCCTTACAATAACTCTAACACAAATATTAACCCTAAACCTAACCGTAACAAAAACCCTAACCCTAAAACTAACCCTAACCCAAACCCTAACCCTAAACCTAACCCTAACGCAAAACCTAACCCTAACCCTAACCCTAACCCTAACCTAAACCCAAATCCTAACCCTAACCCTAACCCTAACCCATACCCTAACCGTAAACCTAACCCTAACCCTAAACCTAACCCTAACCCAAACCCTAACGCTAAACCTAACCCTAACACAAAAACTAATCCTAACCCTAACCCTAACCCTAACCCTAACCCTAACCCTAACCCTAACCCAAACATTAACCCTAAACCTAACCCTAACCCAAACCCTAACTCTAAACCTAACCCTAACCCAAACCTTAACCCTATCCCAAAACCAAACACTAACCCTAAGTCTAATCCTAACCCTAAACCTAAAGCTAACCATAACGGAACCCATAAACATAACCCTATCCCTAAACACAACCCACCCCAAACCTTAACCCTAAACCTGACCCTAACCCTAACCCTAAAACCGAACACTAAACCTGAACATAAACCTAACCCAAACCCTAACCCTAACACTAACCCTAACGCAAACCCTGACACTAACAGTAACCGTAACCTAAACCTTAACCCTAACCCTAAACCAAACGATAACTCTAACCCTAACCCTAACTCAAACCCACACCGTAACCTACCCCTAACCCTAACAATAACCCAAATCCTAACCCTAATGATAACTCAAACCCTAACCCTAACCCTTACCCACACCCCAACTCAAACCCAAAATCTTACCGTAACCTTGGCCCAAACCATGAACATTTCGTAACCCTAACCCTAACCCAAACCCTTACCATAACCCTAACCCAAACCTAACCCTAACACAAACCCTAACCCTAAACCTAACCCTAACCCTAACCCAAACCCTAACACTAACCCTAACCCTAACCCAAACCCTAACTCTAACCCTAACCCTAAACCAAACCCAAATGGTAACCCTAAACCTAACCCTAAACGAAACCCTAACCCTAACCCTAACCCTAACCCACACCCTATCCCTAACCCTAATCCTAATCCTAAGGCAAACCAAACCCTAACACTAACCATAACCCTAACCCAAACCCAAACCCTAACCCTAACCCTAAACGAAACCCTAACCATAACCAGAACACAAACCATAACTCTACTTCTAAACCTAACCCTAATCCTAAACCTAACCCTAAACCAAACGCACACCCTAACGCTAACCCTAATCCAAACGCTAATCCTAACCCTAACCCTAACCCTAACACTCACCCTAACCCAAACGGAAACCCTAAACCTAAACCTAACCCTAACTCAAACTTTAACCCTAACCCTAACTCTAATACAAACCCTAACCCTTACCCTAATCCTAACCCCAACCCTAACCCAAACCATAACCCTAATCCTAATCGTAACCCTAAAACTAAACCTAACCCTAACCCAAACACTAACCCTAACCCTAACCGTAAACCTAACCCTAACCCTAATTCTAACCCTAACCCTAACCATAACCATAACCATAACCCATACCCTAATCACAGGGTAGCCTTGAACTGATAATCCTCCTGCCTCACCCCCAAGAGTTGAGTAGTACTTTTTTAAGAGCAAAGATTGGATTCATCAAGAATGAAAAAGGAAAATATTTTCCCTCATAGAAAACGATGTCCAAAGTAGTTTTCTGATTCAAATGTAGCTTATAGTATTTAAGAATCCAATATCAATAATATGGTAATTTCTAGAAAGAATGAGGTTGGTTATTTATGTAAACACGTGCAATCCTGGCAAGAGCTGCAGGAATGGGAAGCAACCTTGGCATGACTTGACCAGAGGAGGAGCACCTGCTCTGAAGCTATGATAGACAGGCAGAACTTTGCAAGTTTGTGCTGAGTGCTATTGGTCAGTCTCCTGTCATTGGTGTCTCATGTGGGCTGGAGTGCTGAGGTCACAGAATCTTGGACTAAGATTCTGGAACTCCAAGAGGCAGTGACCTGGCAAAGCATTGTTTAGGGTGTTGCTAGGTGACAAAGCTCTCTCAGATGAGTTGCTGAAACTCAGAGGTTTCTTGATGTAGGCTCTAGTGATTGGGTGATCAGTTTGGAGAGATTTAGTTGACTTTAGGTCAAAGTTCTAGTGTTTGACAAAAAGAAGCAGCCAGGAGAAGATGGGAGGAGGAGGGGAGAAGGTGGTGTGTCCTGCTAGACCTGCCCAGGCCCTGCACATATAGGACCTCTACTACAACGCCTTCCTCTACTAACCCTAACTCTAAACCTAACCCTAAACCAAACTCTAACCGTAACCCTAACCCTAACACTATCCCTAACCCTAACACTAACCCTAACCCAAATATTAACCCTAAACCTAACCCTAACCCAAACCCTAACCAAAACCTAACCCTAAACCAAAACCTAACCCTAACCCTAACCCTAACCCTAACCAAACAATTATCGTAACCTTAACCCTAACCCTTACAATAACTCTAACACAAATATTAACCCTAAACCTAACCGTAACACAAACCCTAACCCTAACACTAACATTAACCCTAACCCTAACCCAAACTCTAACCGTAACCCTAACCCTAACCCTATCCCTAACCCTAACACTAACCCTAACCCAAATATTAACCCTAAACCTAACCCTAACCCAAACCCTAAACAAAACCTAACCCTAAACCAAAACCTATCCCTAACCCAAACCCTAACCAAACCATAAAAGTAACCCTAACCCTAACCATTTAAATAACTCTAACACAAATATTAACGCTAAAACTAACCGTAACACAAACCCTAACCCTCAACCTAACCCTAACCCAAACCCTAACCCTTAACCTAACCCTAACACAAAACCTAACCCTAACCCTAACCCTAAAACTAACCTAAACACAAATCCTAACCCTAACCCTAACCCTAACCCATACCCTAACCGTAACACTAACCCTAACCCTAACCCTAACCCAAACACTAACCCTAACCCTAACCCTAACCCTAACGCTAACCCTAACCCAAACATTAACCCTAAACCTAACCCTAACCCAAACCCTAACCCTAAACCTAACCCTAACACAAACCCCAACCCTATCCCAAACCCAAACACTAACCCTAAGTCTAATCCTAACCCTAAACCTAACACTAACCCTAACGGAACCCATAAACATAACCCTATCCCTAAACACAACCCAACCCAAAACTTAACCCTAAACCTGACCCTAACCCTAACCCTAAAACCGAACACTAAACCTGAACATAAACCTAACCCAAACCCTACCCCTAACCCTATCCCTAACCCAAACCCAAACCCTAACCTAACCCTAAACCTAACAATAAACCAAACCCTAACCCTAACTCTAACTCAAATCCTAACCCTCACCCTAACCCACACCCCAACCCAAACCCAAAACCTAACCGTAACCTTCACCGAAACCATGAACCTAATCGTAACCCTAACCCAAACCCTGACCATAATCCTAACCCTAACCCTAACTCTAGCACAAACCCTAACCCTAACCCTAACCCTAACCCAAACCCTAACACTAACCCTAACCCTAACCCAAACCCTAACTCTAACCCTAACCCTAACCCAAACCCAAACCCTAACCCTAAACCTAACCCTAACCCAAACCCTAACCCTAACCCTAACCCTAACCCTAACACAAACCCTATCCCTAACCCTAACCCTAACCCTAGCCCTAATCCTAACGCAAACCAAATCCTAACCCAAACCCTAACCCTAAACCTAACCCTAACCCAACCCCTAACCTATCCCAAAACCAAACACTAACCCTAAGTCTAATCCTAACCCTAAACCTAACCCTAACCCTAACGGAACCCATAAACATAACCCTATCCCTAAACACAAGCCAACCTAAACCTTTACCCTAACCCTAACCCTAACCCTAACACTAACCCTAACCCAAACATTAACCCTAAACCTAACCCTAACCCAAACCCTAACCCTAACCCAAACATTAACTCTAACCCTAACCCTAACCCAAACCCAAACCCTACCCCTAACCCTAACCCTAACCCAAACCCTGACACTAACAGTAACCCTAACCTAAACCTTAACCCTAACCCTAACCCAAACCCTAAATCTAACCCTAACCCTAACCCAAACCCAAACCCTAACCTAACCCTAACCCTAACAATAACCCAAACCCTAACCCTAACGCTAACTCAAACCCTAACCCTAACCCTAACCAACACCCCAACCCAAACCCAAAACCTTACCGTAACCTTCACCCAAACCATGAACCTAATCGTAACCCTAACCCTGACCCAAACCCTATCCCTAATCCTAACCCTAACACTAATCCTAACCCTATCCCTAAACCAAATTCTAACCTTATCGCAAACACTCACCCTAAACCTAACCTAAACCCTAACCTTAACCCTAACACTATCCCTAACCCGAAGCCAAACCCTAATCCTAACACTAACCCTAACCCTAACCCTAACACTCACCCTAACCAAAACGGAAACTCTAAACCTAACCCTAACCCTAACTCAAACCCTAACCCTAATCCTAACTCTAATACAAACCCTAACCCTAACCCTAATCCTAACCCCAACCCTAACCCAAACCATAATCCTAATCCTAATCGTAACCCTAAAACTAAACCTAACCCTAACCCAGAAACTAACCCTAACCCTAACCCTAAATCTAACCCTAACCCTAACCATAACCATAACCATAACGATAACCCATACCCTAATCCCAGGGTAGCCTTGAACTGATAATCCTCCTGCCTCACCCAAAAAGGGTTGAGTTGTACTTTTTTAAGAGCAAAGATTGGATTCATCAACAATGAAAAAGGAAAATATTTTCCCTCATAGAAAACGATGTCCAAAGTAGTTTTCTGATTCAAATGTAGCTTATAGTACTTAAGAATCCAATATCAATAATATGGTAATTTCTAGAAAGAATGAGGTTGGTTATTTATGTAAACACGTGCAATCCTAGCACGAGCTGCAGGACTGGGAAGCAACCTTGGCATGACTTGACCAGAGGAGGAGCACCTGCGCTGAAGCTATGATAGACAGGCAGAGCTTTGCAAGTTTGTGCTGAGTGCTATAGGTCAGTCTCCTGTCATTGGTGTCTCATGTGGGCAGGAGTGCTGAGGTCACAGAATCTTGGACTAAGATTCTGGAACTCCAAGAGGCAGTGACCTGGCAAACCATTGTTTAGGGTGTTGCTAGGTGACAAAGCCCTCTCAGATGAGTTGCTGAAACACAGAGGTTTCTTGATGGTAGGCTCTAGTGTTTGGGTGACCAGTTTGGAGAGATTTAGTTGACTTTAGGTCAAAGTTCTAGTGTTTGACAAAAAGAAGCAGCCAGGAAAAGATGGGAGGAGGAGGGGAGAAGGTGCTGTGTCCTGCTGGACCTGCCCAGGCCCTGCAAATATAGGACCTCTACTACAACGCCTACCTCTACTAACCCTAACCCTAACACTAACCCTAACCGAAACTCTAACCGTAACCCTAACCCTAACCCTATCCCTAACCCTAACACTAACCCTAACCCAAATATTAACCTTAAACCTAACCCTAACCCAAACCCTAACCAAAACCTAACCCTAAACCAAAACCTAACCCTAACCCTAACCCTAACCAAACCATAACCGTAACCCTAACCCTAACCCTTACAATAACTCTAACACAAATATTAACCCTAAACCTAACCGTAACACAAACCCTAACCCTAAATCTAACCCTAACCCAAACCCTAACCCTAAACCTAACCCTAACACAAAACCTAACCCTAACCCTAACCCTAACCTAAACCCAAATCCTAACCCTAACCCTAACCCTAACCCATACCCTAACCGTAACCCTAACCCTAACCCTAACCCTAACCCTAACCCAAACACTAACCCTAACCCTAACGCTAACCCAAACATTAACCCTAAACCTAACCCTAACCCTAAACCTAACCCTAACCCTAACGGAACGCATAAACATAACCCTATTCCTAAACACAACCCAACCCAAAACTTAACCCTAAACCTGACCCTAACCCTAACCCTAAAACCGAACTGTAAACGTGAACATAAACCTAACCCAAACCCTAACCCTAATCCTAAACCTAACCCAAACGCTGACACTAACAGTAACCCTAACCTAAACCCTAAACCTAACCCTAACCCAAACCCTAACTCTAAACCTAACACTAACCCAAACCCAAAACCTAACCTAACCCTAACCCTAACAATAACCCAAACCCTAAACCTAACACTAACTCAAACCCTAACCCTAACCCTAACCCACATCCCAACCCAAACCCAAAACCTAACCGTAACCTTCACCCAAACCATGAACCTAATCGTAACCCTAACCCTAACCCAAACCCTGACCATAAACCTAACCCTAACCCTAACCCTAACACAAACCTTAACCCAAACCCTGATCATAACCCTAACCCTAACCCTAACCGAAACCCTAACCATAACCAGAAAACAAACCATAACTCTATCCCTAAACCTAACCCTAATCCTAAACCTAACCCTAAACCAATCGCACACCCTAAGCCTAACCCTAATCCAAACGCTAATCCTAACCCTAACCCTAACCCTAACACTAATCCTAACCCTATCCCTAACCCAAATCCTAACCTTATCGCAAACACTCACCCTAACCCTAACCTAAACCCTAACCCTAACCCTAACACTAACCCTAACCCAAACCCAAACCCTAATCCTAACACTAACCCTAACCCTAACCCTAACACTCACCCTAACCCAAACGGAAACTCTAAACCTAACCCTAACCCTAACTCAAACCCTAACCCTAACCCTAACTCTAATACAAACCCTAACCCTAACACTAATGCTAACCTCAACCCTAACCCAAAACATGACCCTAATCCTAATCTTAACCCTAAAACTAAACCTAACCCTAACCCAAACACTAACCCTAACCCTAACCCTAAACCTAACCCTAACCCTAATTCTAACCCTAACCCTAACCCTAAACATAACCATAACACATACCCTAATCCGAGGGTAGCCTTGAACTGATAAATCTCCTGCCTCACCCCCAAGAGTTGAGTTGTACTTTTTTAAGAGCAAAGATTGGATTCATCAACAATGAAAAAGGAAAATATTTTCCCTCATAGAAAACGATGTCCAAAGTAGTTTTCTGATTCAAATGTAGCTTATAGTACTTAAGAATCCAATATCAATAATATGGTAATTTCTAGAAAGAATGAGGGTGGTTATTTATGTAAACACGTGCAATCCTGGCAAGAGCTGCAGGACTGGGAAGCAACCTTGGCATGACTTGACCAGAGGAGGAACACCTGCTCTGAAGCTATGATAGACAGGCAGAGCTTTGCAAGTTTGTGCTGAGTGCTATTGGTCAGTCTCCTGTCATTGGTGTCTGATGTGGGCAGGAGTTCTGAGGTCACAGAATCTTGGACTAAGTTTCTGGAACTCCAAGAGGCAGTGACCTGGCAAAGCATTGTTTAGGGTGTTGCTAGGTGACAAAGCCCTCTCAGATGAGTTGCTGAAACACAGAGGTTTCTTGATGGTAGGCTCTAGTGTTTGGGTGACCAGTTTGGAGAGATTTAGTTGACTTTAGGTCAAAGTTCTAGTGTTTGACAAAAAGAAGCAGCCAGGAGAAGATGGGAGGAGGAGGGGAGAAGGTGGTGTGTCCTGCTGGACCTGCCCAGGCCCTGCACATATAGGACCTCTACCACAACGCCTACCTCTACTAACCCTAACCCTAACCCTAATCCAAACTCTAACCGTAACTCTAAACCTAACCCTATCCCTAACCCTAACACTAACCCAACCCCAAATATTAACCCTAAACCTGACCCTAACCCAGACCCTAACGAAAATCTAACCCTAACCCAAAACCTAACCCTAACCCTAACCCGAACCAAACCATAACCGTAACCCTAACCCTAACCCTTACAATAACTCTAACACAAATATTAACCCTAAACCTAACCGTAACACAAACCCTAACCCTAAAACTAACCCTAACTCAAACCCTAACCCTAAACCTAACCCTAACACAAAACCTAACCCTAACCCTAACGCTAACCTAAACCCAAATCCTAAACCTAAACCTAACCCTAACCCATAACCTAACCGTAACCCTAACCCTAACCCAAATCCTAACCCTAAACCTAACCCTAACACAAAACCTAACCCTAACCCTAACCCTAACCCTAACCCTAACCCTAACCCTAACCCAAACCCTAACCCTATCCCAAAACCAAACACTAACCCTAAGTCTAATCCTAACCCTAAACCTAACCCTAAAAATAACGGAACCCATAAACATAACCCTACACTAAACACAACACAACCCAAACCTTAACCGTAAACCTGACCCTAACCCTAACCCTAACCCAAGCCCTGACACTAACAGTAACCGTAACCTAAACCTTAACCCTAACCCTAACCCAAAAGATAACTCTAACCCTAACGCTAACCCAAACCCAAACCCTAACCTAACCCTAACCGAAACAATAACCCAAACCCTAACCCTAATGCTAACTCAAATCCTAACCCTAACACTAACCCACACCCCAACCCAAACCCAAAACCTTACCGTAACGTTCACCCAAACCATGAACCTAATCGTAACCCTAACCCTAACCCAAACCCTGATCATAACCCTAACCCTAACCCTAACCCAAACCCTAACACTAACCCAAACCCTAACTCTAACCCTAACCCTAACCCAAACACAAATCCTAACCCTAACCTAACCCTAACCCAAACCCTAACCCTAACCCTAACCCTAACCAAAACCCTTTCCCTAACCCTAACCCTAATCCTAACGCAAACCAATCCTTAACACTAACCATAACCCTAACCCTAACCCTAACCCAAACACTAACACTAACCCTAACCCTAACCCAAACCCTAACTCTAACCCCAAGCCTAACCCAAACGCAAACCCTAACCCTAAAAATAACCCTAACCCTAACCCAAACCCTAACCCTAACCCTAACCCTAACCCTAACCCAAACCCTATCTCTAACCCTAACCCTAACCCTAACCCTAATCCTAACGCAAACCAAACCCTAACACTACCCATAACCCTAACCCAAACCCTAACCCAAACCCAAACCCTAACCCTAACCCTAACCCTAACGGAAACCCTAACCATAACCAGAACACAAACCCTAAATCTATCCTTAACCTAACCCTAATCCTAAACCTAACCCTAAACCAAAAGCACACCCTAACACTAACCCTAATCCAATCGCTAATCCTAACCCTAACCCTAACCCTAACCCTAACCCAAACCCTAACCCAAACCCTAACACTAACCCTAACCCTAACCCAAACCCTAACTCTAACCCTAACCCTAACCCAAACCCAAATCCTAACCCTAAACATAACCCTAACCCAAACCCTAACCCTAACCCTAACCCTAACCCAAACCCTTTCCCTAACCCTAACCCTAACACTAATCCTAACTCTATCCCTAACCCAAATCCTAACCTTAACGCAAACACTCACCCTAAACCTAACCTAAACCCTAACCTAACCCTAACACTAACCCTAACCCAAACCCAAACCCTAATCCTAACACTAACCCTAACCCTAACCCTAACACTCACCCTAACCCAAACGGAAACCCTAAACCTAACCCTAACCCTAATTCAAACCCTAACCCTAACCCTAACTCTAATACAAACCCTAACCCTAACCCTAATCCTAACCCCAACCCTAACCGAAACCATAACCATAATCCTAATCGTAACCCTAAAACTAAACCTAACCCTAACCCAAACACTAACCCTAACGCTAACCCTAAACCTAACCCTAACCCTAACCCTAATTCTAACCCTAACCCTAACCCTAACCATAACCATAACCCATACCCTAATCCCAGGGTAGCCTTGAACTGATAATCCTCCTGCCTCACCCCAAGAGTTGTGTTGTACTTTTTTAAGAGCAAAGATTGGATTCATCAACAATGAAAAAGGAAAATATTTTCCCTCATAGAAAACGATGTCCAAAGTAGTTTTCTGATTCAAATGTAGCTTATAGTACTTAAGAATCCAATATCAATAATATGGTAATTTCTAGAAAGAATGAGGTTGGTTATTTATGTAAACACGTGCAATCCTGGCAAGAGCTGCAGGACTGGGAAGCAACCTTGGCATGACTTGACCAGAGGAGGAGCACCTGCTATGAAGCATTCATAGACAGGCAGAGCTTTGCAAGTTTGTGCTGAGTGCTATTGGTCAGTCTCCTGTCATTGGTGTCTCATGTGGGCAGGAGTGCTGAGGTCACAGAAACTTGGACTAAGACTCTGGAACTCCAAGAGGCAGTGACCTGGCAAAGCATTGTTTAGGGTGTTGCTAGGTGAAAAAGCCCTCTCAGATGAGTTGCTGAAACATAGAGGTTTCTTGATGGTAGGCTCTAGTGTTTGGGTGACCAGTTTGGAGAGATTTAGTTGACTTTAGGTCAAAGTACTAGTGTTTGACAAAAAGAAGCAGCCAGGAGAAGATGGGAGGAGGAGGGGAGAAGGTGCTGTGTCCTCCTGGACCTGCCCAGGCCTTGCACATATAGGACCTCTACTACAACGCCTACCTCTACTAACCCTAACCCTAACTCTAACCGTAACCCTAACCCTAACCCTATCCCTAACCCTAACAATAACCCTAACACAAATATTAACCCTAAACCTAACCCTACCCCAAACCCTAACCAAAACCTAACCCTAAACCAAAACCTAACACTAACCCTAACCCTAACCAAACCATAACCGTAACCCTAAACCTAACCCTTACAAAAACTCTAACACAAATATTAACCCTAAACCTAACCGTAACACAAACCCTAACCCTAAACCTAACCCTAACCCAAACCCTAACCCTAAACCTAACCATAACCCAAACCCTAACCCTAAACCTAACCCTAACACAAAACCTAACCCTAACCCTAACCCTAACCCAAACACTAACCCGAACCCTAACCCTAACCCTAACCCTAACCCAAACATTAACCCTAAACCTAACCCTAACCCAAACCCTAACCCTAACCGTAACCCTAAACCAAACCCTAACCCTAACCATAAACCAAACATTAACCCTAAACCTAACCCTAACCCTAACCCAAACCCTAACCCTTAACTTAACCCTAGCCCAAATCCTAACCCTAAACCTAACCCTAACCCAAACCCTAACCCTTAACTTAACCCTAGCCCAAAACCTAACCCTAAACCTAACTCTAACACAAACCCTAACCCTAACCCTAACCCTAACCCTAACCCTAACCCTAAACCTAACACTAACCCTAACCCTAACCCTAACCCTCACCCAAACATTAAACCTAAAGCTAACCCTAAACCAAACCCTAACAATAAACCTAACCCTAACCCAAACCCTAACCCTAATCCTAACCCTAACACAAACCCTAACCCTAAACTTAACCTTAACCAAAATCCAAACCCTAACCCTAACCCTAACCCTAACCCTAACCCAAACCCTAACTGTTAACCTAACCCTAACCCTAACCCTAATCCAAACCCTAACCCCAACCCAAATCCTAACGCTAACCAAACCAAATCCTAACAATTACACTAACCCTAACCCCAATCCTAATCCTAAACCAAACTCAAACACTAACCCTAATTCTCACCCTAACCCTAATCGAAAACCTAACACTAACCCTTCCCTAAACCATAACGCTATCCCAAAACCTAACCTTAAAAGTAAACCAAACGCAAACCTTAACCCTGACACTAACCCTAACCCTAACCCTAACCCTAACCCTAACACAACCCAAACTCTAACCCTAACACAAAACCTAACCCTAAACCAAACCCTAACCCTATCCCTAACCCTAACCATAAACCTAAACGTAACCTTAACACAAACGCAAACCCTTCCTCTACCCCTAACCCTAACCCTATCCCTAACTCTAAACCTAACACTAACCCTAACCCTAAACCAAACCCTAACCCTAAACCTAACTCTAACCCTAACCCAAACCCTAACCCCAACCCTCACCCCAAACCAAAACCTAACCCTAACCCAAACGTTAACCCTAAACTTAACCTTAACCCAAACCCTAACCCTAAACCTAAGCCTAGCCCAAACCCTAACCCTAAACCTAACTCTAACACAGAACCTAACCCTAACCCAAAGCCACACCCTAATACAAACACTAACCCTAACGCCAACCCTACCCCCCCCCAAAACCCAAACACAATCCTCACGCTAACCCTAACCCTAACCCAAAACCTAACCCTAACTCTAACCCTAACCCTATCCCTAACCCAAACCTAAGCCAAACATTAACGCTAAACCTAACCCTAACACAAACTCTAAACCTAAACATAACCCTAACCCAAACCCTAAACCTAACCCTAACCCTAACCCTAACCCTAAACCAAACCCTAACCCTAAACCTAACCCTAACCCAATCCCTAACCCTAAACCTAAACCTAACACAACCCCTAAACCTAACCCTAAACCTAACCCAAACCCAAACCGTAACCCTAACTCTTACATTAACCCTAACCCTAACGCTAACCCAAACTCTAACCGTAACCCTAACCCTAACCCTAACTCTAAACCTAACACTAACCCTAACCCTAAACCAAACCCTAACCCTAAACCTAACTCTAACCCTAACCCAAACCCTAACCCTAACCCTAACCCTAACCCTAACCCTAACCCTAACCCAAACGTTAACCCTAAACCTAACCCTAACCCAATCCCTAAACCCAACCCTCACCCTAATTCAAACCCTAACCCTAACCCTAACTCTAATACAAACCCTAACCCTAACCCTAATCCTAACCCCAACCCTAACCGAAACCATAACCATAATCCTAATCGTAACCCTAAAACTAAACCTAACCCTAACCCAAACACTAACCCTAACGCTAACCCTAAACCTAACCCTAACCCTAACCCTAATTCTAACCCTAACCCTAACCCTAACCATAACCATAACCCATACCCTAATCCCAGGGTAGCCTTGAACTGATAATCCTCCTGCCTCACCCCAAGAGTTGTGTTGTACTTTTTTAAGAGCAAAGATTGGATTCATCAACAATGAAAAAGGAAAATATTTTCCCTCATAGAAAACGATGTCCAAAGTAGTTTTCTGATTCAAATGTAGCTTATAGTACTTAAGAATCCAATATCAATAATATGGTAATTTCTAGAAAGAATGAGGTTGGTTATTTATGTAAACACGTGCAATCCTGGCAAGAGCTGCAGGACTGGGAAGCAACCTTGGCATGACTTGACCAGAGGAGGAGCACCTGCTATGAAGCATTCATAGACAGGCAGAGCTTTGCAAGTTTGTGCTGAGTGCTATTGGTCAGTCTCCTGTCATTGGTGTCTCATGTGGGCAGGAGTGCTGAGGTCACAGAAACTTGGACTAAGACTCTGGAACTCCAAGAGGCAGTGACCTGGCAAAGCATTGTTTAGGGTGTTGCTAGGTGAAAAAGCCCTCTCAGATGAGTTGCTGAAACATAGAGGTTTCTTGATGGTAGGCTCTAGTGTTTGGGTGACCAGTTTGGAGAGATTTAGTTGACTTTAGGTCAAAGTACTAGTGTTTGACAAAAAGAAGCAGCCAGGAGAAGATGGGAGGAGGAGGGGAGAAGGTGCTGTGTCCTCCTGGACCTGCCCAGGCCTTGCACATATAGGACCTCTACTACAACGCCTACCTCTACTAACCCTAACCCTAACTCTAACCGTAACCCTAACCCTAACCCTATCCCTAACCCTAACAATAACCCTAACACAAATATTAACCCTAAACCTAACCCTACCCCAAACCCTAACCAAAACCTAACCCTAAACCAAAACCTAACACTAACCCTAACCCTAACCAAACCATAACCGTAACCCTAAACCTAACCCTTACAAAAACTCTAACACAAATATTAACCCTAAACCTAACCGTAACACAAACCCTAACCCTAAACCTAACCCTAACCCAAACCCTAACCCTTAACTTAACCCTAGCCCAAAACCTAACCCTAAACCTAACTCTAACACAAACCCTAACCCTAACCCTAACCCTAACCCTAACCCTAACCCTAAACCTAACACTAACCCTAACCCTAACCCTAACCCTCACCCAAACATTAAACCTAAAGCTAACCCTAAACCAAACCCTAACAATAAACCTAACCCTAACCCAAACCCCAACCCTAATCCTAACCCTAACACAAACCCTAATCCTAAACTTAACCTTAACCAAAATCCAAACCCTAACCCTAACCCTAACCCTAACCCTAACCCAAACCCTAACTGTTAACCTAACCCTAACCCTAACCCTAATCCAAACCCTAACCCCAACCCAAATCCTAACGCTAACCAAACCAAATCCTAACAATTACACTAACCCTAACCCCAATCCTAATCCTAAACCAAACTCAAACACTAACCCTAATTCTCACCCTAACCCTAATCGAAAACCTAACACTAACCCTTCCCTAAACCATAACGCTATCCCAAAACCTAACCTTAAAAGTAAACCAAACCCAAACCTTAACCCTGACACTAACCCTAACCCTAACCCTAACCCTAACCCTAACACAACCCAAACTCTAACCCTAACACAAAACCTAACCCTAAACCAAACCCTAACCCTATCCCTAACCCCAACCATAAACCTAAACGTAACCTTAACACAAACGCAAACCCTACCTCTACCCCTAACCCTAACCCTATCCCTAACTCTAAACCTAACACTAACCCTAACCCTAAACCAAACCCTAACCCTAAACCTAACTCTAACCCTAACCCAAACCCTAACCCTAACCCTAACCCTAAACCTAAACCTAACCCTAACCCAAACGTTAACCCTAAACTTAACCTTAACCCAAACCCCAACACTAAACCTAAGCCTAGCCCAAACCCTACAACTAAACCTAACTCTAACACAAAACCTAACCCTAACCCAAACCCAAACCCTAATCCAAACACTAACCCTAACGCTAACCCTAACCCTCACCAAAACCCAAACACAATCCTCACCCTAACCCTAACCCTAACCCAAAACCTAACCCTAACTCTAACCCTAACCCTATCCCTAACCCAAACCTAAGCCAAACATTAACGCTAAACCTAACCCTAACACAAACTCTAAACCTAAACATAACCCTAACCCAAACCCTAAACCTAACCCTAACCCTAACCCTAACCCTAAACCAAACCCTAACCCTAAACCTAACCCTAACCCAATCCCTAACCCTAAACCTAAACCTAACACAACCCCTAAACCTAACCCTAAACCTAACCCAAACCCAAACCGTAACCCTAACTCTTACATTAACCCTAACCCTAACGCTAACCCAAACTCTAACCGTAACCCTAACCCTAACCCTAACTCTAAACCTAACACTAACCCTAACCCTAAACCAAACCCTAACCCTAAACCTAACTCTAACCCTAACCCAAACCCTAACCCTAACCCTAACCCTAACCCTAACCCTAACCCTAACCCAAACGTTAACCCTAAACCTAACCCTAACCCAATCCCTAACCCTAAACCTAAGCCTAGCCCAAACCCCAACCCTAAACCTACCTCTAACACAAACCCTAACCCTAACCCAAACCCAAACCCTAATCCAAACACTAACCCTAACGCTAACCCTAGCCCTCACCAAAGCCCAAACACAATCCTCACCCTAACCCTAACCCTAACCCAAAACCTAACCCTAACTCTAACCCTAACCCTATCCCTAACCCAAACCTAAGCCAAACATTAACGCTAAACCTAACCCTAACACAAACTCTAAACCTAAACATAACCCTAACCCAAACCCTAAACCTAACCCTAACCCTAACCCTAACCCTAACCCAAACCCTAACCCTAAACCTAACCCTAACCCAATCCCTAACCCTAAACCTAAACCTAACACAACCCCTAAACCTAACCCTAACCCTAACCCAAACCCAAACCCTAACCCTAACACTTACATTAACCCTAACCCTAACGCTAACCCAAACTCTAACCGTAACCCTAACCCTAACCCTATCCCTAACCCTAACACTAACCCTAACCCAAATATTAACCCTAAACCTAACCCTAACACAAACCCTAACCAAAACTTAACCCTAAACCAAACCCTAACCCTAACCATAACCCTAACCAAACCATAACCTTAACCCTAACCCTAACCCTTACAATAACTCTAACACAAATATTAACCCTAAACCTAACCCTAACCCAAACCCTAACCCTAAACCCAAACCTAACACAAAACCTAACCCTAACACTAACCCTAACCGTAATCTAAACCCAAATCCTAACCCTAACCCTAACCCTAACCCATACCCTAACCGTAACCCTAACCCTAACCCTAACCCTAACCATAAACTTAACCCAAACACTAACCCTAACCCTACCCCTAACCCTAATCCTAACCCTAACCCAAACATTAACCCTAAACCTAAACCTAACCCAAACCCTAACACTAAACCTAGCCCTAACACAAACCATAACCCTATCGCAAACCCAAACACTAACCCTAAGCCTAATTCTAACCCTAAACCTAACCCTAACCCTGACGGAACCCATAAACATCACCCTATCCCTAAACACAACCCAACACAAAACTTAACCCTAAACCTGACCCTAACCCTAACCCTAAAACCGAACACTAAACCTGAACATAAACCTAACCCAAACCCTAACCCTAACCCTAACACAAACCCTAACCCTAACCCTAACCCTAACCCTAACCCTAACCCTAAACCTAAGCCAAACCCTAACACTAACCCTAACCCAAACCCAAACCCTAACCCTAACAGAAACCCTAACCATAACCAGAAAACAAACCATAAATCTATCCCTAAACCTAACCCTAATCCTAAACCTAACCCTAAACCAAACGCACACCCTAACCCTAACCCTAATCCAAACTCTAATCCTAACACTAACCATAACCCTAACACTAATCCTAACCCTATGCCTAACCCAAATCCTAACCTTATCGCAAACACTCACCCTAAACCTAACCTAAACCCTAACCCTACCCTAACGCTAACCCTAACCCAAACCCAAACTCTAATCCTAACACTAACCCTAACCCTAACCCTAGCACTCGCCCTAACCCAAACGGAAACCCTAAACCTAACCCTAACCCTAACTCAAACCCTAACCCTAACCCTAACTCTAATACAAACCCTAACTCTAACCCCAACCCTAACCCAAACCCAAATCCTAACCCTAAACCTAACCCTAACCCAAACCCTAACCCTAACCCTAACCCTAACCCAAACCCTATCCCTAACCCTAACCCTATTCCTAACGCAAACCAAACCTTAACACTAACCATAACCCTAACCCTAACCCTAACCCTAACCCAAACCCTAACACTAACCCTAACCCTAACCCAAACCCAAACCCTAACCCTTAACTTAACCCTAGCCCAAACCCTAACCCTAAACCTAACCCTAACCCAAACCCTAACCCTTAACTTAACCCTAGCCCAAACCCTAACCCTAAACCTAACCCTAACCCAAACCCTAACCCTTAACTTAACCTTAACCCTAACCCTAACGCAAACGATAACTCTAACCCTAAACCTAACCCAAACCCAAACCCTAACCTAACCCTAACCCTAACAATAACCCAAACCCTAACCCTAATGCTAACTCAAACCCTAACCCTAAACGTAACCCACACCCCAACCCAAACCAAAAACCTTACCGTAACGTTCACACAAACCATGAACCTAATCGTAACCCTAACCCTAACTCAAACCCTGACCATAACCCTAACCCTAACCCTAACCCTAACCCTAACCCTAACCCTAACCCTAACACAAACCCTAACCCTAACCCTAACCCTAACCCTAACCCAAACCGTAACAATAACCCAAACCCTAACTCTAACCCTAACCCTAACCCAAACCCAAATCCTAACCCTAAACCTAACCCAAACCCAAACCCTAACCCTAACCCTAACCCTAACACAAACCCTATCCCTAACCCAACCCTAATCCTAACGCAAACCAAACCTTAACACTAACCATAACCCTAACCCTAACCCTAACCCTAACCCAAACCCTAACACTAACCCTAACCCTAACCCAAAAACTAACTCTAACCCTAAGCCTAACCCAAACGCAAACCCTAACCCTAACCCTTATCCAAACTCTAATCCTAACACTAACCCTAACCCTAACACTAATCCTAACCCTATGCCTAACCCAAATCCTAACCTTATCGCAAACACTCACCCTAAACCTAACCTAAACCCTAACCCTACCCTAACACTAACCCTAACCCAAACCCAAACTCTAATCCTAACACTAACCCTAACCCTAACCCTAGCACTCACCCTAACCCAAACGGAAACCCTAAACCTAAACCTAACCCTAACTCAAACCCTAACCCTAACCCTAACTCTAATACAAACCCTAACTCTAACCCTAACACTAACCCAAACCCAAATCCTAACCCTAAACCTAACCCTAACACAAACCCTAACCCTAACCCTAACCCTAACCCAAACCCTATCCCTAACCCTAACCCTATTCCGAACGCAAACCAAACCTTAACACTAACCATAACCCTAACCCTAACCCTAACCCTAACCCTAACCCAAACCCTAACACTAACCCTAACCCTAACCCAAACCATAACCCTAATCCTAATCGTAACCCTAAAACTAAACCTAACCCTAACCCAAACACTAACCCTAACGCTAACCCTAAACCTAACCCTAACCCTAACCCTAATTCTAACCCTAACCCTAACTCTAACCATAACCATAACTCATACCCTAATCCCAGGGTAGCCTTGAACTGATAATCCTCCTGCCTCACCCCCAAGAGTTGAGTTGTACTTTTTTAAGAGCAAAGATTGGATTCATCAACAATGAAAAAGGAAAATATTTTCCCTCATAGAAAACGATGTCCAAAGTAGTTTTCTGATTCAAATGTAGCTTATAGTATTTAAGAATCCAATATCAATAATATGGTAATTTCTAAAAAGAATGAGGTTGGTTATTTATGTAAACACGTGCAATCCTGGCAAGAGCTGCAGGACTGGGAAGCAACCTTGGCATGACTTGACCAGAGGAGGAGCACCTGCTCTGAAGCGATGATAGACAGACAGAGCTTTGCAAGTTTGTGCTGAGTGCTATTTTGTCAGTCTCCTGTCATTGGTGTCTCATGTGGGCAGGAGTGCTGAGTTCAAAGAATCTTAGACTAAGATTCTGGAACTCCAAGAGGCAGTGACCTGGCAAAGCATTGTTTAGGGTGTTGCTAGGTGACAAAGCCCTCTCAGATGAGTTGCTGAAACACAGAGGTTTCTTCGTGGTAGGCTCTAGTGTTTGGGTGACCAGTTTGGAGAGATTTAGTTGACTTTAGGTCAAAGTTCTAGTGTTTGACAAAAAGAAGCATCCAGGAGAAGATGGGAGGAGGAGGGGAGAAGGTGCTGTGTCCTGCTGGACCTGCCCAGGCCCTGCACATATAGGACCTCTACTACAACGCCTACCTCTACTAACCCTAACCCTAACCCTAACCCTAACCCAAACTCTAACCGTAACCCTAACCATAACCCTACCCCTAACCCTAACAATAACCCTAACCCAAATATTAACCCTAAACCTAACGCTAACCAAAACACTAATCAAAACCTAACCCTAAACCAAAACCTAACCCTAACCCTAACCCTAACCAAACCATAACCGTAACCCTAACCCTAACCCTTACAAAAACTCTAACACAAAAATTAACCCTAAACCTAACCGTAACACAAACCCTAAGCCTAAACCTAAACCTAACCCAAACCCTAGCCCTAATCCTCACCCTAACACAAAACCTAACCCTAATACTAACCCTAACCCTAACCCAAACACAAACCCTAACCCTAACCCTAACCCTAACCCTAACCCTAACCCAAACATTAACCCTAAACCTAAACCTAACCCAAACCCTAACCCTAAACCTAACCATAAACCAAACCCTAACCCTAACCATAACCCAAACATTAAACCTAAACCTAACCCTAACCCTAACCCAAACCCTAAACCTTAACTTAACCCTAGCCCAAACCCTAAGCCTAAACCTAACCCTAACCCAAACCCTAACCCTTAACTTAACCCTAGCCCAAACCTTAACCCTAAACCTGACCCTAACCCTAACCCTAACCCAAACCCTCACACTAACAGGAACCGTAACCTAAACCTTAACCCTAACCCTAACCCAAACGATAACTCTAACTCTAACCCTAACCCAAACCCAAACCCTAACCTAACCCTAACCCTAACAATAACCCAAACCCTAACCCTAATGCTAACTCAAACCCTAACCCTAACCGTAACCCACACCCCAACCCAAACCAAAAATCTTACCGTAACCTTCACCCAAACCATGAACCTAATCGTAACCCTAACCCTAACTCAAACCCTGACCATAACCCTAAACCTAAACCTAACCCTAACATTAACCCTAACCCTAACCCTAACACAACCCAAAACCTAACCCTAACACAAAACGTAACCCTAAACCAAACCCTAACCCTATCCCTAACCCTAACCATAAACCTAAACGTAACCCTAACACAAACGCAAACCCTATCTCTACCCCTAACCCTAACCCTAACCCTAACTCTAAACCTAACACTAACCCTAACCCTAACCCAAACCCTAACCCTAAACCTAACTCTAACCCTAACCCAAACCCTAACCCTAACCCTAACCCTAACCCTAACCCAAACGTTAACCCTAAACCTAACCCTAACCCAAACCCTAACCCTAAACCTAAGGCTAGCCCAAACCCTAACCCTAAAGCTAACTCTAACACAAACCCTAAACCTAACCCAAACCCAAACCCTAATCCAAACCCTAACCCTAACGCTAACCCTAACCCTCACCAAAACCCAAACACAATCCTCACCCTAACCCTAACCCTAACCCAAAACCTAACCCTAACTCGAACCCTAACCCTATCCCTAACCCAAATCTAAGCCAAACATTAACGCTAAACCTAACCCTAACACAAACTCTAAACCTAAACCGAACCCTAACCCAAACCCTAAACCTAACCCTAACCCTAACCCTAAACCTAACCCAAACCCTAACCCTAACCCTAACCCTAACCCAAACATTAACCCTAAACTTAACCCTAACCCAAACCCTAACCCTAAACCTAACCCTAACCCAATCCCTAACCCTAAACCTAAACCTAACACAAACCCTAACCCTAACCCTAACCCTAACCCAAACCCAAACCCTAACCCTAACACTTACATTAACCCTAAACCTAACGCTAACCCAAACTCTAACCGTAACCCTAACCCTAACCCTATCCCTAACCCTAACACTAACCCTAACCCAAATATTAACCCTAAACGTAACCCTAACACAAACCCTAACCGAAACCTAACCCTAAACCAAAACCTAACCCTAACCATACCCCTAACCAAACCATAACCTTAACCCTAACCCTAACCCTTACAATAACTCTAACACAAATATTAACCCTATACCTAACCGTAACACAACCCCTAACCTTAAACCTAACCCTAACCCAAACCCTAACCCTAAACCTAACCCTAACACAAAACCTAACCCTAACCCTAACCCTAACCGTAATCTAAACCCAAATCCTAACCCTAACCCTAACCCTAACCCAAACCCTAACCGTAACCCTAACCCTAACCCTAACCCTAACCCTAACCTTAACCCAAACACTAACCCTAACCCTACCCCTGACCCTAACCCTAACCCTAACCCAAACACTAACCCTAAGCCTAATCCTAACCCTAAACGTAACATTAACCCTAACGGAACCCATAAACATAACCCTATCCCTAAACACAACCCACCCAAAACTTAACCCTAAACCTGACCCTAACCCTAACCCTAAAACCGAACACTAAACCTGAACATAAATCTAACCCAAACCCTAACCCTAACCCTAACACAAACCCTAAACCTAACCCTAACCATAAGACAAACCCTAACACTAACCCTAACACTAACCCAAACCCTAACTCTAACCCTAACTCTAAACCAAACCCAAACCCTAACCCTAAACCTAATCCAAACCCAAACCCTATCCCTAACACTAACCATAACCCTAACCCTAACCCTAACCCAAACCCAAACCCTTACCCTAACGGGAACCATAACAATAACCAGAACACAAACCATAGATCTATCCCTAAACCTAACCCTAATTCTAAACCTAATCCTAAATCAAACGCACACCCTAACCCTAACCCTAATCCAAACGCTAATCCTGAACCTAACCCTAACCCTAACACTAATCCTAACCCTATCCCTAACCCAAATCCTAACCTTATCGCAAACACTCACCCTAAACCTAACCTAAACCCTAACCCTAACCCTAACACTAATCCTAACCCAAACCCAAACTCTAATCCTAACACTAACCCTAACCCTAACCCTAACACTCACCCTAACCCAAACGGAAACCCTAAACCTAACCCTAACCCTAACTCAAACCCTAACCCTAACCCTAACTCTAATACAAACCCTAACCTTAACCCTAATCCTAACCCCAACCCTAACCCAAACCATAACCCTAATCCTAATCGTAACCCTAAAACTAAACCTAACCCTAACCCAAACACTAACCCTAACCCTAACCCTAAACCTAACCCTAACCCTAATTCTAACCCTAACCCTAACCCTAACCGTAACCATAACCCATACCCTAATCCCAGGGTAGCCTTGAACTGATAATCCTCCTGCCTCACCCCCAAGAGTTGAGTTGTACTTTTTTAAGAGCAAAGATTGGATTCATCAACAATGAAAAAGGAAAATATTTTCCCTCATAGAAAACGATGTCCAAAGTAGTTTTCTGATTCAAATGTAGCTTATAGTAATTAAGAATCCAATATCAATAATATGGTAATTTCTAGAAAGAATGAGGTTGGTTATTTATGTAAACACGTGAAATCCTGGCAAGAGCTGCAGGACTGGGAAGCAACCTTGGCATGACTTGACCAGAGGAGGAGCACCTGCTCTGAAGCTATGATAGACAGGCAGAGCTTTGCAAGTTTGTGCTGAGTGCTATTGTAGGTCTCCTGTCATTGGTGTCTGATGTGGGCAGGAGTGCTGAGGTCACAGAATCTTGGACTAAGATTCTGGAACTCCAAGAGGCAGTGACCTGTCAAAGCATTGTTTAGGGTGTTGCTAGGTGACAAAGCACTCTCAGATGAGTTGCTGAAACACAGAGGTTTCGTGATGGTAGGCTCTAGTGTTTGGGTGACCAGTTTGGAGAGATTTAGTTGACTTTAGGTAAAAGTTCTAGTGTTTGACAAAAAGAAGCAGTCAGGAGAAGATGGGAGGAGGAGTGGAGAAGGTGCTGTGTCCTGCTGGACCTGCCCAGGCCCTGTACATATAGGACCTCTACTACAACGCCTACCTCTACTAACCCTAACCCTAACCCTAACCCTAACCCAAACTCTAACCGTAACCCTAACCCTAACCCTATCCCTAACCCTAACACTAACCCTAACCCAAATATTAACCCTAAACCTAACCCTAACCCAAACCCTAACCAAAACCTAACCCTAAACCAAAACCTAACCCTAACCGTAACCCTAACCAAACCATAACCGTAACCCTAACCCTAACCCTTACAATAACTCTAACACAAATATTAACCCTAAACCTAACGGTAACACAAACCCTAATGCCTAAACCTAACCCTAACCCAAACCCTAACCCTAAACCTAACCCTAACACAAAACCTAACCCTAACCCTAACCCTAACCCTAACCTAAACCCAAATCCTAACCCTAACCCTAAGCCTAACCCATACCCTAACCGTAACCCTAACCCTAACCCTAACCCTAACCCTAACCCAAACACTAACCCTAACCCTAACCCTAACCCTAACCCAAACATTAACCCTAAACCTAACCCTAACCCTGAACCTAACCCTAACCCAAACCCTAACCCTATCCCAAACCCAAACACTAACCTAAGCCTAATCCTAACACTAAACCTAACCCTAAAACTAACGGAACCCATAAACATAACGTTATCCCTAAACACAACCCAACCCAAAACTTAACCCTAAACCTGACCCTAACCCTAACCCTAAAACCGAACACTAAACCTGAACATAAACCTAACCCAAACCCTAACCCTAAACCTAATCCTAACCCAAAACCTGACACTAACAGTAACCCTAACCTAAACCTTAACCCAAACCCTAACCTAACCCTAACCCTAACAATTACCCAAACCCTAACCCTAATACTAACTCAAACCCTAACCCTAAGCCTAACCCACACCCCAACCCAAACCCAAAACCTAACCGTAACCTTCACCCAAACCATGAACCTAATCGTAACCCTAACCCTAACCCAAACCCTGACCATAACCCTAAACCTAACCCTAATCCTAACACAAACCCTAACCCAAACCCTGACCATAACCCTAACCCTAACCCTAACCGAAACCCTAACTATAACCAGAACACAAACTATAACTCTATCCCTAAACCTAACCCTAACCCTAAACCTAACCCTAAACCAAGCGCACACCCTAACCCTAACCCTAATCCAAACACTAACCCTAACCCTAACACTAATCCTAAACCTATCCCTAACCCAAATCCTAACCTTATCTCAAACACACACCCTAAACCTAACCTAAACCCTAACCCTAACCCTAACACTAACCCTAAACCAAACCAAAACCCTAATCCTAACACTAACACTAACCCTAACCCTAACACTCACCCTAAACCAAACGGAAACCCTAAACCTAACCCTAACCCTAACTCAAACCCTATCCCTAACCCTAACTCTAATACAAACCCGAACACTAACCGTAATCCTAACCCAACCCTAACCCAAACCATAACCCTAATCCTAATCCTAACCCTAAAACTAAACCTAACCCTAATCCAAACACTAACCCTAACCCAAATCCAAACCCTAACCCTAACCCAAACCCTAACCCTAAACCTAACCCTAAACCAAACCCTAACCCTAAACCTAACCCTAACACAAACCCTAACCCTAACCCTAACCCTAACCCTAACCCAAACCCTAACCCTAATACTAACATTAACCCTAACCCTAACCCTAACCCAAACTCTAACCGTAACCCTAACCCTAACCGTATCCCTAATCCTAACACTAACCCTAACCCAAATATTAACCCTAAACCTAACCCTAACCCAAACCCTAACCAAAACCTAACCCTAAACCAAAACCTAACCCTAACCCTAACCCTAACCAAACCATAACCGTAACCCTAACCCTAACCCTTACAATAACTCTAACACAAATATTAACCCTAAACCTAACCGTAACACAAACCCTAAACCTAAACCTAACCCTAACCCAAACCCTAACCCTAAACCTAACCCTAACACAAAACCTAACCCTAACCCTAACCCTAACCCTAAACCTAAGCCTAACACAAACCCTAAACCTAAACCTAAACCTAACACAAAACCTAACCCTAACCCTAACCCTGATCCTAACCCTAACCCTAACCCTAACCCAAACACTAACCCTAACCCTAACCCTAACCCTAACCCTAACCCAAATATTAACCCTAAACCTAACCCTAACCCAAACCCTAACCCTAAACCTAACCCTAACCCAAACCCTAACCCTATCCCAAAACCAAACACTAACACTAAGTCTAATCCTAACCCTAAACCTAACCCTAACCCTAACGGAAACCATAAACATAACCCTATCCCTAAACACAACCCAACCCAAACCTTAACCCTAAACCTGACCCTAATCCTAACCCTAATACCGAACACTAAACCTGAACATAAACCTAACCCAAACTCTAACGCTAACCATAACCCTAACCCAAACCCTGACACTAACAGTAACCCTAACCTAAACCTTAACCCTAACCCTAACCCTAACCCAAACCCTAACTCTAACCCTAACCCTAACCCAAACCCAAACCCTAACCTAACCCTAACCCTAACAATAACCCAAACCCTAACTCTAACGCTAACTCAAACCCTAACCCTAACCCTAACCCACCCCCCAACCCAAACCCAAAACCTAACCGTAAACTTCACCCAAACCATGAACCTAATCGTAACCCTAACCCTAACCCAAACCCTAACTCTAACCCTAACCCTAAACCAAACCCAAACAATAACCCTAAACCTAACCCTAACCCAAACCCTAACCCTAAACCTAACCCAAACCCTATCCCTAACCCTAACCCTAACCCTAATCCTAATCCTAACGCAAAACAAACCTTAACACTAACCATAACCCTAACACTAACCCTAACCCAAACCCAAACCCTAACCCTAACCCTAACCCTAAACGAAACCCTAACCATAACCAGAACACAAACCATAACTCTATCCCTAAACCTAACCCTAATCCTAAACCTAACCCTAAACCAAACGCACACCCTAACACTAACCCTAATCCATACGGTAATCCTAACCCTAACCCTAACCCTAACACTAATCCTAACCCTATCCCTAACCCAAATCCTAACCTTATCGCAAACACTCACCCTAAACCTAACCTAAACCCTAACCCTAACCCTAACACTAACCCTAACCCAAACCCAAACCCAAACCCTAATCCTAACACTAACCCTAACCCTAAGCCTAAAACTCACCCTAACCCAAAAGGAAACCCTAAGCCTAACCCTAACCCTAACTCAAACCCTAACCCTAACCCTAACTCTAATACAAACCCTAACCCTAACCCTAATCCTAACCCCAACCCTAACCCAAACCATAACCCTAATCCTAATCGTAACCCTAAAACTAAACCTAACCTAAAACAAACACTAACCCTAACCCTAACCCTAAACCTAACCCTAACCCTAATTCTAACCCTAACCCTAACCCTAACCCTAACCATAACCCATACCCTAATCCCAGGGTAGCCTTGAACTGATAATCCTCCTGCCTCACCCCCAAGAGTTGAGTTGTACTTTTTTAAGAGCAAAGATTGGATTCATCAACAATGAAAAAGGAAAATATTTTCCCTCATAGAAAACGATGTCCAAAGTAGTTTTCTGATTCAAATGTAGCTTATAGTACTTAAGAATCCAATATCAATAATATGGTAATTTCTAGAAAGAATGAGGTTGGTTATTTATGTAAACACGTGAAATCCTGGGAAGAGCTGCAGGACTGGGAAGCAACCTTGGCATGACTTGACCAGAGGAGGAACACCTGCTCTGAAGCTATGATAGACAGGCAGAGCTTTGCAAGTTTGTGCTGAGTGCTATTGGTCAGTCTCCTGTCATTGGTGTCTGATGTGGGCAGGAGTGCTGAGGTCACAGAATCTTGGACTAAGATTCTGGAACTCCAAGAGACAGTGACCTGGCAAAGCATTGTTTAGGGTGTTGCTAGGTGACAAAGCCCTCTCAGATGAGTTGCTGAAACACAGAGGTTTCTTGATGGTAGGCTCTAGTGTTTGGGTGACCAGTTTGGAGAGATTTAGTTGACTTTAGGTCAAAGTTCTAGTGTTTGACAAAAAGAAGCAGCCTGGAGAAGATGGGAGGAGGAGGGGAGAAGGTGGTGTGTCCTGCTGGACCTGCCCAGGCCCTGCACATATACTACCTCTACTACAACGCCTACCTCTACTAACCCTAACCCTAACACTAATCTTAACCCTAACCTAACACTAACCCTAACCCAAACATTATCCCTAAACCTAACCCTAACCCAAACCTTACGCGTAAACCTAACCCTAACCCAAACCCTAACACTAACCTAACACTAACCCTATACCTAACCCTAACCTAAACCAAACATTAACCCTAAACCTAACCCTAACCCAAACCAACACCCTAACCCTAACCCAAACCCTAACCTTAACCCTAACCCAAACAACAACTCTAACCCTAAACCTAACCCAAACCCAAACCCTAACTCTAACCGTAAACCTAACCCAAACCCAAACCCTAACTTAACCCTAACCCTAACAATAACCCAAACCCTAAACCTAACCCTAACTCAAACCCTAACCCTAACCCTAATCCACACCCCAACCAAACCCAAAACCTAAACGTAACCCTCACCCAAACCATAACACTAATCGTAACCCTAACCCTAACCCAAACCCTAACCATAACGCTAACCGTAACCCTAACCCTAACACAAACCCTAACCCTAACCCTAACCTAATCGGAACTCTAACCCTAAAACAAACCCTAACCGTAACCCTAAACCTAACCCTAACACAAACCCTAACCCTAACCCTAACCCTAACCCTAACCCTAAACCTAACCGTAACCTTCACCCAAACCATGAACCTAATCGTAACCCTAACCCTAACCCAAACCCTGACCATAACCCTAACCCTAACCCTAACCCAAACCCTAACCCAAACCAAAACCCAAACTCTAACCCTAACCCTAACCTTAACCCAAACCCACAACCAAACCCTAACCCTAACCCAAACCCTAACCATAACCAGAACCCAAACCATAACTCTATCCCTAAACCTAACCCTAACCCTAAAACTAACCCTAAACCAAACGCACACCCTAACCCTAACCCTAACCCAAACCCTATACCTAACCCTAACTCTAACCCAAACATTAACCCTAAACATAACCCTAACCCAAACCCAAACTCTAACCGTAACCATAACCCTAACCCAAACTCTACTAGTAACCCTAACCCTAACACTAAACCTAACACTAAACCAAACCCTAACCCTATACCTACACCTAACCCTAACCCAAACATTAACCCTAAACCTAACCCTAAAATAAACCCTAACCCTAACCCTAACCCTAAACCAAACCATAAACCTAACCATAACCCAAACATTAACCCTAAACCTAACCCTAAACCTAACTCAAACCCTAACCCTAAACTTAAACCTAGCCCAAACCCTAACCCTAAACCTAACCCTAACACAAACCCTAACCCTAACCCAAACCCAAACCCAATCCATAACCCTAAACCTAACCCTAACCCAAACTCTAACCGTAACCCTAACCCTAACCCTAACCCTAACCCTAACCCTAAACCTAACACTAACCCAAACCCTAACCCTAACCCTAACCCTAACACTGACCCAAACATTAAACCTAAAGCTAACCCTAAACCAAACCCTAACAATAAAACTAACCCTAACCCAAACCCTAACCCTAATCCTAACCCTAACACAAACCCTAACCCTAACCTTAACCTTAACCAATATCCAAACCCTAACCCTAACCTTAAAAATAATCCTAACCCAAACCCTAACTGTAAAATTAACCCTAACCCTAAACCTAATCCAAACCCTAACCCCAACCCAAACACTAACGCGAACCAAACCAATCTTAACCCTTACACTAACCCTAACCCCAACTCTAATCCTAAACCAAACTCAAACACTAACCCTAATTCTCACCCTAACCCTAATCGAAAACCTAACACTAACCCTTCCTCAAACCATAGCTCTATCCCAAAACCTAACCTTAAAACTAAACCAAACCCAAACCTTAACCCTGACACTAACCCTAACCCTAACCCTAAACCTAACCCAAACCCAAACCCTAACCCTAACACAAAACCTAAACCTAAACCAAACCCTAACCCTATCCCTAACCCTAACCATAAACCTAAACGTAACCCTAACACAAACGCAAACCTTACGCCTACCCCTAACCCTAAACCTAACCCTAACTCTAAACCTAACACTAACCCTAACCCTAACCCAAAACCTAACCCTAAACCTAAATCTAACCCTTACCCAAACCCTAACCCTAACCCTAACCCAAACCCTAACCCTAAACCTAAGCCTAGCCCAAACCCTAACCCTAAACCGATCCCTAACACAAACCCTAACCCTAACCCAAACCCAAACCCTAAACCAAACACTAACCCTAACGCTAACCCTAACCCTCACCAAAACCCAAACGCAATCCTCACCCTAACCCTAACCCTAACCCAAAAACTAACCCTAACCCTAACCCTAACCCTAACCCTAACCCTATCCCTAACCCAAACCTAAGCCAAACATTAACCCTAAACCTAACCCTAACCCAAACTCTAAACCTAAACCTAACCCTAACCCAAACCCTAAACCTAACCCTAACCCTAACCCTAACCCTAACCCAAACATTAACCCTATACCTAACCCTAACCCAAACCCTAACCCTAAACCTAACCCTAACCCAAACCCTAACCCTAAACCTAACCCTAACACAAACACTAACCCTAACCCTAACCCTAACCCAAACCCAAACCCTAACCCTAACACTAACATTAACCCTAATCCTAACCCTTACCCAAACTCTAACCGTAACCCTAAACCTAACCCTATCCCTAACCCTAACACTAACCCTAACCCAAATATTAACCCTAAACCTAACCCTAACAAAAACCCTAACCAAAACCTAACGCTAAACCAAAACCTAACCCTAACCCTAACCCTAACCAAACCATAACCGTAACCCTAACCCTAACCCTTACAATAACTCTAACACCAATATTAACCCTAAACCTAACCGTTAAACAAACCCTAAACTTAAACCTAACCCTAACCCAAACCCTAACCCTAAACCTAACCGTAACACAAAACCTAACCCTAACCCTAACCCAAACCCTAATCTAAACCCAAATCCTAACCCTAACCCTACCCTAAACCATACCGTAACCCTAACCCTAACCCTAACACTAACCCTAACCCTAACCCTAACCCTAACCCAAACACTAAACCTAACCCTAACCTTAACCCTAACCCTAACCCTATCCCAAACATTAACCCTAAACCTAACCCTAACCCAAACCCTAACCCTAAACCTAACCCTAACACCAACCATAACCCTATCCCTAACCCTAAGCCTAATCCTAAAACTAAACCTAACCCTAACCCTAATGGAACCCATAAACATAAACCTATCCCTAAAACAACCCAACCCAAACCTTAACCCTAAACCTGACCCTAACCCTAACCCTAAAACCGAACACTAAACCTGAACATAAACCTAACCCAAACCCTAACCCTAACACTAACCCTAACCCAAACCCTGACACTAACAGAAACCCTAACCTAAACCTTAACCCTAACCCTAAACCAAACCCTAACTCTAACCCTAACCCTAACCCAAACCCAAACCCTAACCTAACCCTAACCCTAACAATAACCTAAACCCTAACCCTAACGCTAACTCAAACCCTAACCCTAACCCTAACCCACACCCCAACCAAAACCCAAAACCTTACCGTAACCTTCACCCAAACCATGAACCTAATCGTAACTCTAACCCTAACCCAAACCCTGACCATTACCCTAACCCTAACCCTAACACAAACCCTAACCCTAAACCTAACCCTAACCCTAACCCTAACCCTAACCCTAACCCAAACCCTAACACTAACCCTAACCCTAAACCAAACCCTATCTCTAACCCTAACCCTAACCCAAACCCAAACCCTAACCCTAACCCTAAACCTAACCCAAACCCAAACCCTAACCCTAACCCTAACCCAAACCCAAACCCTATTCCTAACCCTAACCCTAACCCTAACCCTAATCCTAACGCAAACCAAACCCTAACACTAACCCTAACCCTAACCCTAAACCAAACCCAAACCCTAACCCTAACCCTAACCCTAACCGAAACCCTAACCATAACCAGAACACAAACCATAACTCTATCCCTAAACCTAACCCTAATCCCAAACCTAACCCTAAACCAAACGCACACCCTAAACCTAACGCTAATCCAAACGCTAATCCTAACCCTAACCCTAACCCTAACACTAATCCTAACCCTATCCCTAATCCAAATCCTAACCTTATCGCAAACACTAAACCTAAACCTAACCTAAACCCTAACCCTAACCCTAACACTAACACTAACCCTAACCCAAACCCAAACCCTTATCCTAACACTAACCCTAACCCTAACACTCACCCTAACCCAAACGGAAACCCTAAACCTAACCCTAACCCTAACTCAAAACCTAACCCTAACCCTAACTCTAATACAAACCCTAACCCTAACCCTAAACCTAACCCCAACCCTAACCCAAACCATAACCCTAATCCTAATCGTAACCCTTAAACTAAACCTAACCCTAACCCAAACACTAACCCTTACCCTAACCCTAAACCTAACCCTAACCCTAATTCTAACCCTAACCCTAACCCTAACCATAACCATAACCCATACCCTAATCCCAGGGTAGCCTTGAACTGATAATCCTCCTGCCTCACCCCCAAGAGTTGAGTTGTACTTTTTTAAGAGCAAAGATTGGATTCATCAACAATGAAAAAGGAAAATATTTTTCCTCATAGAAAACGATGTCCAAAGTAGTTTTCTGATTCAAATGTAGCTTATAGTACTTAAGAATCCAATATCAATAATATGGTAATTTCTAGAAAGAATGAGGTTGGTTATTTAAGTAAACACGTGCAATCCTGGCAAGAGCTGCAGGACTGGGAAGCAACCTTGGCATGACTTGACTAGAGGAGGAGCACCTGCTCTGAAGCTATGATAGACAGGCAGAGCTTTGCAAGCTTGTGCTGAGTGCTATTGGTCAGTCTCCTGTCATTGGTGTCTGATGTGGGCAGGAGTGCTGAGGTCACAGAATCTTGGACTAAGATTCTGGAACTCCAAGAGGCAGTGACCTGGCAAAGCATTGTTTAGGGTGTTGCTAGGTGACAAAGCCCTCTCAGATGTGTTCCTGAAACACAGAGGTTTCTTGATAGTAGGCTCTAGTGTTTGGGTGACCAGTTTGGAGAGATTTAGTTGACTTTAGGTCAAAGTTCTAGTGTTTGACAAAAAGAAGCAGCCAGGAGACGATGGGAGGAGGAGGGGAGAAGGTGGTGTGTCCTGCTGGACCTGCCCAGGCCCTGCACATATAGGACCTCTATTTCAACGCCGACCTCTACTAAGCCTAACCCTAACCCAAACTCTAACCGTAACCCTAACCCTAACCCTATCCCTAACCCTAACACTAACCCTAACCCAAATATTAACCCTAAACCTAACCCTAAACCAGACCCAAACCAAAACCTAACCCTAAACCAAAACCTAACCCTAACCCTAACCCGAACCAAACCATAACCGTAACCCTAACCCTAACCCTTACAATAACTCTAACACAAATATTAACCCTAAACCTAACCGTAACACAAACCCTAACCCTAAAACTAACCCTAACTCAAACCCTAACCCTAAACCTAACCCTAACACAAAACCTAACCCTAACCCTAACCCTAACCCTAACCTAAACCCAAATCCTAAACCTAACCCTAACCCTAACCCATACCCTAACCGTAACCCTAACTCTAACCCAAAACCTAACCCTAAACCTAACCCTAACACAAAACCTAACCCTAACCCTAACCCTAACCCTAACCCTAAACCAAACATTAACCCTAAACCTAACCCTAACCCAAACCCTAACCCTAAACCTAACCCTAACCCAAACCCTAACCCTATCCCAAAACCAAACACTAACCCTAAGTCTAATCCTAACCCTAAACCTAACTCTAACCCTAACGGAACCCATAAACATAACCCTATCCCTAAACACAACCCAACCCAAACCTTAACCCTAAACCTGACCCTAACCCTAACCCTAACCCAAACCCTGACACTAACAGTAACCGTAACCTAAACCTTAACCCTAACCCTAACCCAAACGATAACTCTAACCCTAACCCTAACCCAAACCCAAACCCTAACCTAACCCTACCCCTAACAATAACACAAACCCTAACCCCAACCCAAACACTAACGCTAACCAAACCGAATCTTAACCCTTACACTAACCCTAAACCCAACCCTAATCCTAAACCAAACTCAAACACTAACCCTAATTCTCACCCTAACCCTAATCGAAAACCTAACACTAACCCTTCCCCAAACCATAACTCTATCCCAAAACCTAACCTTAAAACTAAACCAAACCCAAACCTTAACCCTGACACTAACCCTAACCCTAACCCTAACCCTAACCCTAACCCAAACCCAAACACTAACCCTAACACAAAACCTAAACCTAAACCAAACCCTAACCCTATCCCTAACCCTAAACATAAACCTAAACATAACCCTAACACAAACGCAAACCTTACGCCTAACCCTAACCCTAAACCTAACCCTAACTCTAAATCTAACCCTAACCCTAACCCTAACCCAAAACCTAACCCTAAACCTAAATCTAACCCTAACCCAAACCCTAACCCTAACCCTAACCCTAACCCTAACCCAATCCCTAACCCTAAACCTAAGCCTAGCCCAAACCCTAACCCTAAACCGAACCCTAACACAAACCCTAAACCTAACCCAAACCCAAACCCTAATCCAAACACTAACCCTAACGCTAACCCTAACCCTCACCAAAACCCAAACGCAATCCTCACCCTAACCCTAACCCTAACCCAAAAACTAACCCTAACCCTAACCCTAACCCTAACCCTATCCCTAACCCAAACCTAAGCCAAACATTAACCCTAAACCTAACCCTAAACCAAACTCTAAACCTAAACCTAACCCTAACCCAAACCCTAAACCTAACCCTAACCCTAACCCTAACCCTAACCCAAACATTAACCCTATACCTAACGCTAATCCAAACCCTAACCCTAAACCTAACCCTAACCCAAACCCTAACCCTAAATTTAACCCTAACACAAACACTAACCCTAACCCTAACCCTAACCCAAACCCAAACCCTAACCCTAAACCTAACCGTAACACAAAACCTAACCCTAACCCTAACCCTAACCCTAACCTAAACCCAAATCCTAACCCTAACCCTACCCTAACCCATACCCTAACCGTAACCCTAACGCTAACTCTAACCCTAACCCTAACCCTAACCCAAACAATAAACCTAACCCTAACCCTAACCCTAACCCTAACCCTATCCCAAACATTAACCCTAAACCTAACCCTAACACAAACCCTAACCCTAAACCTAACCCTAACACCAACCATAACCCTATCCCTAACCCTAAGCCTAATCCTAACCCTAAACCTAACCCTAACCCTAACGGAACCCATAAACATAAGCCTATCCCTAAAAACAACCCAACCCAAACTTTAACCCTAAACCTGACCCTAACCCTAACCCTAAAACCGAACACTAAACCTGAACATAAACCTAACCCAAACCCTAACCCTAACCCTAACCCTAACCCAAACCCTGACACTAACAGTAACCCTAACCTAAACCTTAACCCTAACCCTAACCAAACCCTAACTCTAACCCTAACCCTAACCCAAACCCAAACCCTAACCTAATCCTAACCCTAACAATAACCTAAACCCTAACCCTAAGGCTAACTCAAACCCTAACCCTAATCCTAACCCACACCCCAACCAAAACCCAAAACCTTACCGTAACCTTCACCCAAACCATGAACCTAATCGTAACTCTAACCCTAACCCAAACCCTGACCATAACCCTAACCCTAACCCTAACCCTAACACAAACCCTAACCCTAACCCTAACCCTAACCCTAACCCTAGCCCAAACCCTAACACTAACCCTAACCCTAACCCAAACCCTATCTCTAACCCTAACCCTAACCCAAACCCAAACCCTAACCCTAACCCTAAACCTAACCCAAACCCAAACCCTAACCCTAACCCTAACCCAAACCCAAACCCTATTCCTAACCCTAACCCTAACCCTAATCCTAACGCAAACCAAACCCTAACACTAACCCTAACCCTAACCCTAAACCAAACCCAAACCCTAACCCTAACCCTAACCCTAACCGAAACCCTAACCATAACCAGAACACAAACCATAACTCTATCCCTAAACCTAACCCTAATCCCAAACCTAACCCTAAACCAAACGCACACCCTAAACCTAACGCTAATCCAAACGCTAATCCTAACCCTAACACTAATCCTAACCCTATCCCGAATCCAAATCCTAACCTTATCGCAAACACTAAACCTAAACCTAACCTAAACCCTAACCCTAACCCTAACACTAACCCTAACCCAAACCCAAACCCTTATCCTAACACTAACCCTAAACCTAACCCTAACACTCACCCTAACCCAAACGGAAACCCTAAACCTAACCCTAACCCTAACTCAAAACCTAACCCTAACCCTAACTCTAATACAAACCCTAACCCTAACCCTAATCCTAACCCCAACCCTAACCCAAACCATAACCCTAATCCTAATCGTAACCCTAAAACTAAACCTAACCCTAACCCAAACACTAACCCTAACCCTAACCCTAAACCTAACCCTAACCCTAATTCTAACCCTAACCCTAACCCTAACCATAACCATAACCCATACCCTAATCCCAGGGTAGCCTTGAACTGATAATCCTCCTGCCTCACCCCCAAGAGTTGAGTTGTACTTTATTAAGAGCAAAGATTGGATTCATCAACAATGAAAAAGGAAAATATTTTCCCTCATAGAAAACGATGTCCAAAGTAGTTTTCTGATTCAAATGTAGCTTATAGTACTTAAGAATCCAATATCAATAATATGGTAATTTCTAGAAAGAATGAGGTTGGTTATTTAAGTAAACACGTGCAATCCTGGCAAGAGCTGCAGGACTGGGAAGCAACCTTGGCATGACTTGACTAGAGGAGGAGCACCTGCTCTGAAGCTATGATAGACAGGCAGAGCTTTGCAAGCTTGTGCTGAGTGCTATTGGTCAGTCTCCTGTCATTGGTGTCTGATGTGGGCAGGAGTGCTGAGGTCACAGAATCTTGGACTAAGATTCTGGAACTCCAAGAGGCAGTGACCTGGCAAAGCATTGTTTAGGGTGTTGCTAGGTGACAAAGCCCTCTCAGATGAGTTGCTGAAACACAGAGGTTTCTTGATGGTAGGCTCTAGTGTTTGGGTGACCAGTTTGGAGAGATTTAGTTGACTTTAGGTCAAAGTTCTAGTGTTTGACAAAAAGAAGCAGCCAGGAGACGATGGGAGGAGGAGGGGAGAAGGTGGTGTGTCCTGCTGGACCTGCCCAGGCCCTGCACATATAGGACCTCTATTTCAACGCCTACCTCTACTAAGCCTAACCCTAACCCTAACCCAAACTCTAACCGTAACCCTAACCCTAACCCTATCCCTAACCCTAACACTAACCCTAACCCAAATATTAACCCTAAACCTAACCCTAACCCAGACCCAAACCAAAACCTAACCCTAAACCAAAACCTAACCCTAACCCTAACCCGAACCAAACCATAACCGTAACCCTAACGCTAACCCTTACAATAAATCTAACACAAAAATTAATGCTAAACCTAACCGTAACACTATACCTAACCCTAAAACTAACCCTAACTCGAACCCTAACCCTAAACCTAACCCTAACACAAAACCAGACACTAACCCTAATCCTAAACCTAACCTAAACCCAAATCCTAAACCTAACCCTAACCCTAACCCATACCCTAACCGTAACCCTAACTCTAACCCAAACCCTAACCCTAAACCTAACCCTAACACAAAACCTAACCCTAACCCTAACCCTAAACCTAAACCTAACCCTAACCCTAACCCAAAAACTAACCCTAACCCTAACCCTAACCCTAACCCTAACCCTAACCCAAACATTAACCCTAACCCTAACCCTAACCCAACCCCTAACCCTATCCCAAAACCAAACACTAACCCTAAGTCTAATCCTAACCCTAAACCTAACTCTAACCCTAACGGAACCCATAAACATAACCCTATCCCTAAACACAACCCAACCCAAACCTTAACCCTAAACCTGACCCTAACCCTAACCCTAACCCAAACCCTGACACTAACAGTAACCGTAACCTAAACCTTAACCCTAACCCTAACCGAAACCCTAACCTAACCCTAACCCTAACAATAACCCAAACCCTAACCCTAATGCTAACTCAAACCCTAAACCTAACCCTAACCAACACCCCAACCCAAACCCAAAACCTTACCGTAACCTTCACCCAAACCATGAACCTAATCGTAACCCTAACCCTAACCCAAACCCTGACCATAAACCTAACCCTAACCCTAAAGCTAACACAAACCCTAACACTAACCCTAACCCTAACCCAAACGCTAAACCTAACCCTAACCCAAACCCTAACCCTAACCCTAACCCTAACCCAAACCCTATCCCTAAACTTAACCCTAACCCTAACCTTAACCCTAACCCTAATCCTAACGCAAACCAAACCTTAACACTAACCATAACCCTAACCCTAACCCTAACCCTAACCCAAACCCTAACGCTAACCCTAACCCTAACCCAAACCCTATCTCTAACCCTAACCCTAATCCAAACGCAAACCCTAACCCTAAACCTAACCCTAACCCAAACCCTAACCCCAAGCCTAACCCTAACCCAAACCCTATCCCTAACCCTAACCCTAATCCTAACGCAAACCAATACCTAACACTACCCATAACCCTAACCCTAACCCTTACCCAAACCCAAACCCTAACCCTAACCCTAACCCTAACCGAAACCATAAACATAACCAGAACACAAACCCTAACTCTATCCCTAAACCTAACCCTAATCCTAAACCTAACCCTAAACCAAAAGCACACCCTAACCCTAACCCTAATCGAATCGCTAATCCTAACCCTAACCCTAACCCTAACACTAATCCTAACCCTATCCCTAACCCAAATCCTAACCTTATCGCAAACACTCACCCTAAACCTAACCTAAACCCTATCCCTAACCCTAACACTAAACCTAACCCAAACCCAAACCCTAATCTAACACTAACCCTAACCCTAACCCTAACACTCACCCTAACCCAAAGGGAAATCCTAACCCTAACCCTAACCCTAACCCTAACCCTAACCCTAACCCTAACCCTAAACCTAACACTAACCCAAACCCTAACCCTATCCCTAACCCTAACCCTAACCCTAACCCAAACATTAAACCTAAAGCTAACCCTAAACCAAACCCTAACAATAAAACTAACCCTAACCCAAACCCTAACCCTAATCCTAACCCTAACACAAACCCTAGCCCTAACCTTAACCTTAACCAATATCCAAACCCTAACCCTAACCCTAAAAATAATCCTAACCCAAACCCTAACTGTAAACCTAACCCTAACCCTAACCCTAATCCAAACCCTAACCCCAACCCAAACACTTACGCTAACCAAACAAAATCTTAACCCTTACACTAACCCTAACCCCAACCCTAATCCTAAACCAAACTCAAACACTAACCCTAATTCTCACCCTAACCCTAATCGAAAACCTAACACTAACCCTTCCCCAAACCATAACTCTATCCCAAAACCTAACCTTAAAACTAAACCAAACCCAAACCTTACCCCTGACACTAACCCTAACCCTAAACCTAACCCTAACACTAACCCAAACCCAAACCCTAACCCTAACACAAAACCTAACCCTAAACCAAACCCTAACCCTATCCCTAACCCTAACCATAAACCTAAACGTAACCCTAACACAAACGCAAACCTTACGCCTACCCCTAACCCTAAACCTAACCCTAACTCTAAACCTATCACTAACCCTAACCCTAACCCAAACCCTAAACCTAAACCTAACTCTAACCCTAACCCAAACCCTAACCCTAACCCTAACCCTAACCCTAACCCAAACCCTAACCCTAAACCTAAGCCTAGCCCAAACCCTAACCCTAAACCAAACCCTAACACAAACCCTAACCCTAACCCAAACCCAAACCCTAATCCAAACACTAACCCTAACGCTAACCCTAACCCTCACCAAAACCCAAACGCAATCCTCACCCTAACCCTAACCCTAACCCAAAAACTAACCCTAACCCTAACCCTAACCCTAACCCTAACCCTATCCCTAACCCAAACCTAAGCCAAACATTAACCCTAAACCTAACCCTAACCCAAACTCTAAACCTAAACCTAACCCTAACCCAAACCCTAAACCTAACCCTAACCCTAAGCCTAACCCTAACCCAAACATTAACCCTATACCTAACCCTAACCCAAACCCTAACCCTAAACCTAACCCTAACCCAAACCCTAACCCTAAACCTAACCCTGACACAAACACTAACCCTAACCCTAACCCTAACCCAAACCCAAACCCTAACCCTAACACTAA
>JAJHUQ010000037.1:8615000-8620000 GCA_035773235.1 Eospalax fontanierii | reverse complement strand
AAACCCTAAACCTAAACCTAACCCTAACACAAAACCTAACCCTAACCCTAACCCTAATCCTAACCCTAACCCTAACCCTAACCCAAACACTAACCCTAAACCTAACCCTAACATTAACCCTAACCCTAACGCAAATATTAACCCTAAACCTAACCCTAACCCAAACCCTAACCCTAAACCTAACCCTAACCCAAACCCTAACCCTATCACAAAACCAAACACTAACACTAAGTCTAATCCTAACCCTAAACCTAACCCTAACCCTAACGGAAACCATAAACATAACCCTATCCCTAAACACAACCCAACCCAAACCTTAACCCTAAACCTGACCCTAATCCTAACCCTAATACCGAACACTAAACCTGAACATAAACCTAACCCAAACTCTAACGCTAACCTTAACCCTAACGCAAACCCTGACACTAACAGTAACCCTAACCTAAACCTTAACCCTAACCCTAACCCTAACCCAAACAATAACTCTAACCCTAACCCTAACCCAAACCCAAACCCTAACCTAACCCTAACCCTAACAATAACCCAAACCCTAACTCTAACGCTAACTCAAACCCTAACCCTAACCCTAACCCACCCCCCAACCCAAACACAAAACCTAACCATAATCTTCACCCAAACCATGAACCTAATCGTAACCCTAACCCTAACCCAAACCCTAACTCTAACCCTAAGCCTAAACCAAACCCAAACAATAACCCTAAACCTAACCCTAACCCTAACCCTAACCCTAATCCTAATCCTAACGCAAAACAAACCCTAACACTAACCATAAACCTAACACTAACCCTAACCCAAACCCAAACCCTAACCCTAACCCTAACCCTAAACGAAACCCTAACCATAACCAGAACACAAACCATAACTCTATCCCTAAACCTAACCCTAATCCTAAACCTAACCCTAAACCAAACGCACACCCTAACCCTAACCCTAATCCATACGCTAATCCTAACCCTAACCCTAACCCTAACACTAATCCTAACCCTATCCCTAACCCAAATCATAACCTCATCGCAAACACTCACCCTAAACCTAACCTAAACACTAACCCTAACCCTAACACTAAACCTAACCCAAACCCAAACCCAAACGCTAATCCTAACACTAACCCTAACCCTAACCCTAAAACTCACCCTAACCCAAAAGGAAACCCTAACCCTAACCCTAACCCTAACACAAACCCTGACCATAACCCTAACCCTAACCCTAACCGAAACATTAACCATAACCAGAACACAAACCATAACTCTATCCCTAAACCTAACCCTAACCCTAAACCTAACCCTAAACCAAACGCATACCCTAACCCTAACCCTAATCCAAACGCTAACCCTAACCCTAACACTAATCCTAACCCTATCCCTAACCCAAATCCTAACCTTATCGCAAACACTCACCCTAAACCTAACCTAAACCCTAACCCTAACCCTAACACTAACACTAAACCAAACCAAAACACTAATCCTAACACTAACCCTAACCCTAACCCTAACACTCACCCTAACCCAAACGGAAACCCTAAACCTAACCCTAACTCTAACTCAAACCCTAACCCTAACCCTAACTCTAATACAAACCCTAACATTAACCCTAATCCTAACCCAACCCTAACCCAAACCATAACCCTAATCCTAATCCTAACCCTAAAACTAAACCTAACCCTAACCCAAACACTAACCCTAACCCAAATCCAAACCCTAACCCTAACCCAAACCCTAACCCTAAACCTAACCCTAACCCAAACCCTAACCCTAAACCTAACCCTAACACAAACCCTAACCCTAACCCTAACCCTAACCCAAACCCTAACCCTAATACTAACATTAACCCTAACCCTAACCCTAACCCAAACTCTAACCGTAACCCTAACCCTAACCCTATCCCTAATCCTAACACTAACCCTAACCCAAATATTAACCCTAAACGTAACCCTAACCCAAACCCTAACCAAAACCTAACCCTAAACCAAAACCTAACCCTAACCCTAACCCTAACCAAACCATAACCGTAACCCTAACCCTAACCCTTACAATAACTCTAACACAAATATTAACCCTAAACCTAACCGTAACACAAACCCTAAACCTAAACCTAACCCTAACCCAAAACCTAACACAAAACCTAACCCTAACCCTAACCCTAACCCTAACCCTAACCTAAACCCAAATCCTAACCCTAAACCTAACCATAATCCAACCCGATCCCTAACCCTAACCCTAACCCTAATCTTAATGCAAACCAAACCCTAACACTACCCATAACCCTAAACCTAACCCTAACCCAAACCCAAACCCTAACCCTAACCCTAACTCTAACCGAAACCCTAACCATAACCAGAACACAAACCCTAACTCTATCCCTTAACCTAACCCTAATCCTAAACCTAACCCTAAACCAAAAGCACACCCTAACCCTAACCCTAATCCAATCGCTAATCCTCACCCTAACCCTAATCCTAACCCCAACCCTAACCCAAACCATAACCCTAATCCTAATCGTAACCCTAAAACTAAACCTAACCCTAACCCAAACACTAACCCTAACGCTAAACCTAACCCTAACCCTAACCCTAACCCTAATTCTAACCCTAACCCTAACCCTAACCATAACCATAACCCATACCCTAATCCCAGGGTAGCCTTGAACTGATAATCCTCCTGCCTCACCCCCAAGAGTTGAGTTGTACTTTTTTAAGAGCAAAGATTGGATTCATCAACAATGAAAAAGGAAAATATTTTCCCTCATAGAAAACGATGTCCAAAGTAGTTTTCTGATTCAAATGTAGCTTATAGTACTTAAGAATCCAATATCAATAATATGGTAATTTCTAGAAAGAATGAGGTTTGTTATTTATGTAAACACGTGCAATCCTGGCAAGAGCTGCAGGACTGGGAAGTAACCTTGGCATGACTTGACCAGAGGAGGAGCACCTGCTCTGAAGCTATGATAGACAGGCAGAGCTTTGCAAGTTTGTGCTGAGTGCTATTGGTCAGTCTCCTGTCATTGGTGTCTGATGTGGGCAGGAGTGCTGAGGTCACAGAATCTTGGACTAAGATTCTGGAACTCCAAGAGGCAGTGACCTGGCAAAGCATTGTTTAGGGTGTTGCTAGGTGACAAAGCCCTCTCAGATGAGTTGCTGAAACACAGAGGTTTCTTGATGGTAGGCTCTAGTGTATGGGTGACCAGTTTGGAGAGATTTAGTTGACTTTAGGTCAAAGTTCTAGTGTTTGACAAAAAGAAGCAGCCAGGAGAAGATGGGAGGAGGAGGGGAGAAGGTGCTGTGTCCTGCTGGACCTGCCCAGGCCCTGCACATATAGGACCTCTACTACAACGCCTACCTCTACTAACCCTAAACCTAACCCTAACCCTAACCCTAACCCAAACCCTAACCCTAACCCTAACCCTAACCCAAATATTAACCCTAAACCTAACCCTAACCCAAACCCTAACCCTAAACCTAACCCTAACCCAATCCCTAACCCTAAACCTAAACCTAACACAAACCCTAACCCTAACCCTAACCCTAACCCAAACCCAAACCCTAACCCTAACACTTACATTAACGCTAACCCTAACGCTAACCCAAACTCTAACCGTAACCCTAACCCTAACCCTATCCCTAACCCTAACACTAACCCTAACCCAAATATTAACCCTAAACCTAACCCTAACACAAACCCTAACCGAAACCTAACCCTAAACCAAAACCTAACCCTAACCATAACCCTAACCAAACCATAACCGTAACCCTAACCCTAACCCTTACAATAACTCTAACACAAATATTAACCCTATACCTAACCGTAACACAAACCCTAACCTTAAACCTAACCCTAACCCAAACCCTAATCCTAAACCTAACCCTAACACAAAACCTAACCCTAACCCTAACCCTAACCGTAATCTAAACCCAAATCCTAACCCTAACCCTAACCCTAACCCATACCCTAACCGTAACCCTAACCCTAACCCTAACCCTAACCCTAACCTTAACCCAAACACTAACCCTAACCCTACCCCTAACCCTAACCCTAACCCTAACCCAAACACTAACCCTAAGCCTAATCCTAACCCTAAACCTAACATTAACCCTAACGCAACCCATAAACATAACCCTATCCCTAAACACAACCCACACAAAACTTAACCCTAAACCTGACCCTAACCCTAACCCTAAAACCGAACACTAAACCTGAACATAAACCTAACCCAAACCCTAACCCTAACCCTAACACAAAACCTAAACCTAACCCTAACCCTAACCCTAACCATAACCCAAACCCTAACACTAAGCCTAACACTAACCCAAAACCCTAACTCCAACCCTAACTCTAAACCAAACCCAAACCCTAACCCTAAACCTAACCCAAACCCAAACCCTATCCCTAACACTAACCATAACCCTAAACCTAACCCTAACCCAAACCCAAACCCTAACCCTAACCGAAACCCTAACCATAACCAGAACACAAACCATGAATCTATCCCTAAACCTAACCCTAATTCTAAACCTAACCCTAAACCAAACGCACACCCTAACCCTAACCCTAATCCAAACGCTAATCCTAATCCTAACCCTAACCCTAACCCAGCACTAATCCTAACCCTATCCCTAACCCAAATCCTAACCTTATCGCAAACACTCACCCTAAACCTAACCTAAACCCTAACCCTAACCCTAACACTAATCCTAACCCAAACCCAAACTCTAATCCTAACACTAACCCTAACCCTAACCCTAACACTCACCCTAACCCAAACGGAAACCCTAAACCTAACCCTAACCCTAACTCAAACCCTAACCCTAACCCTAACTCTAATACAAACCCTAACCCTAACCCTAACCCTAATCCTAACCCCAAACCTAACCCATACCATAACCCTAATCCTAATCGTAACCCTAAAACTAAACCTAACCCTAACCCAAACACTAACCCTAACCCTAACCCTAAACCTAACAATAACCCTAATTCTAACCC
>JAJHUQ010000037.1:8592500-8612500 GCA_035773235.1 Eospalax fontanierii | reverse complement strand
TCACCCTAACCCAAACGGAAACCCTAAACCTAACCCTAACCCTAACTCAAACCCTAACCCTAACTCTAATACAAACCCTAACCCTGACCCTAATCCTTACCCCAACCCTAACCCAAACCATAACCCTAATCCTAATCGTAACCCTAAAACTAAACCTAACCCTAACCCAAACACTAACCCTAACGCTAACCCTAAACCTAACCCTAACCCTAACCCTAATTCTAACCCTAACCCTAACCATAACCATAACCATAACCCATACCCTAATCCCAGGGTAGCCTTGAACTGATAATCCTCCTGCCTCACCCCCAAGTGTTGAGTTGTACATTTTTAAGAGCAAAGATTGGATTCATCAACAATGAAAAAGGAAAATATTTTCCCTCATAGAAAACGATGTCCAAAGTAGTTTTCTGATTCAAATGTAGCGTATAGTACTTAAGAATCCAATATCAATAATATGGTAATTTCTAGAAAGAATGAGTTTGGTTATTTATGTGAACACGTGCAATCCTGGCAAGAGCTGCAGGACTGGGAAGCAACCTTGGCATGACTTGACCAGAGGAGGAGCATCTGCTCTGAAGCTATGATAGACAGGCATAGCTTTGCAAGTTTGTGCTGAGTGCTATTGGTCAGTCTCCTGTCATTGGTGTCTGATGTGGGCAGGAGTGCTGAGGTCACAGAATCTTGGACTAAGATTCTGGAACTCCAAGAGGCAGTGACCTGGCAAAGCAATGTTTAGGGTGTTGCTAGGTGACAAAGCCCTCCCAGATGAGTTGCTGAAACACAGAGGTTTCTTGATGGTAGGCTCTAGTGTTTGGGTGACCAGTTTGGAGAGATTTAGTTGACTTTAGGTCAAAGTTCTAGTGTTTGACAAAAAGAAGCAGCCAGGAGAAGATGGGAGGAGGAGGGGAGAAGGTGCTGTGTCCTGCTGGACTTGCCAAGGCCCTGCACATATAGGACCTATACTACAACGCCTACCTCTACTAAACCTAACCCTAACCCTAACCCTAACCCTAACCCAAAATCTAACCGTAACCCTAACCCTAACACTAACCCAACCCAAATATTAACCCTAAAACTAACCCTAACCAAAACCCTCATCAAAACCTAAACCTAAACCAAAAGCTAACCCTAAACCTAACCCTAACCAAACCATAACCGTAACCCTAACCCTAAACCTTACAATAACTCTAACACAAATATTAACCCTAAACCTAACCGTAACACAAACCCTAACACTAAACCTAACCCTAACCCAAACCCTAACCCTAAACCTAACCCTAACACAAAACCTAACCCTAACCCTACCCCTAACCCTAACCCAAACACTAACCCTAACCCTAACCCTAACACTAACCCTAACCCTAACCCAAACATTAACCCTAAACCTAAACCTAACCAAACTCTAACCCTAAACCTAACCCTAACACAAAACCTAACACTAACCCTAACCCTAAGCCTAACCTAAACCCAAATCCTAACCCTAAACCTAACCCTAACACATACCCTAACCCTAACCCTAACCCTAACCCTAAACCTAAGCCTAACACAAACCCTAAACCTAAACCTAACCCTAACACAAAACCTAACCCTAACCCTAACCCTAATCCTAACCCTAACCCTAACCCTAACCCAAACACTAACCCTAAACCTAACCCTAACATTAACCCTAACCCTAACGCAAATATTAACCCTAAACCTAACCCTAACCCAAACCCTAACCCTAAACCTAACCCTAACCCAAACCCTAACCCTATCACAAAACCAAACACTAACACTAAGTCTAATCCTAACCCTAAACCTAACCCTAACCCTAACGGAAACCATAAACATAACCCTATCCCTAAACACAACCCAACCCAAACCTTAACCCTAAACCTGACCCTAATCCTAACCCTAATACCGAACACTAAACCTGAACATAAACCTAACCCAAACTCTAACGCTAACCTTAACCCTAACGCAAACCCTGACACTAACAGTAACCCTAACCTAAACCTTAACCCTAACCCTAACCCTATTCCAAACAATAACTCTAACCCTAACCCTAACCCAAACCCAAACCCTAACCTAACCTTAACCCTAACAATAACCCAAACCCTAACTCTAACGCTAACTCAAACCCTAACCCTAACCCTAACCCACCCCCCAACCCAAACACAGAACCTAACCATAATCTTCACCCAAACCGTGAACCTAATCGTAACCCTAACCCTAACCCAAACCCTAACTCTAACCCTAACCCTAACCCAAACGCAAACCCTAACCCTAAACCTAACCCTAACCCAAACCTTAACCCCAACCCTAACCCTAACCCAAACCCTATCCCTAACCCTAACCCTAATCCTAACGCAAACCAAAACCTAACACTACCCATAACCCTAACCCTAACCCTAACCCAAACCCAAACCCTAACCCTAACCCTATCCCTAACCGAAACCATAACCATAACCAGAACACAAACCCTAACTCTATCCCTAAACCTAACCCTAATCCTAAACCTAACCCTAAACCAAAAGCACACCCTAACCCTAACCCTAATCCAATCGCTAAGCCTAACCCTAACCCTAACCCTAACACTAATCCTAACCCTATCCCTAACCCAAATCATAACCTTATCGCAAACACTCACCCTAAACCTAACCTAAACCCTAACCCTAACCCTAACACTAAACCTACCCCAAACCCAAACCCTAATCTAACCCTAACCCTAACCCTAACCCTAACACTCACCCTAACCCAAACGGAAACCCTAAACCTAACCCTAACCCTAACTCAAACCCTAACCCTAACTCTAATACAAACCCTAACCCTGACCCTAATCCTTACCCCAACCCTAACCCAAACCATAACCCTAATCCTAATCGTAACCCTAAAACTAAACCTAACCCTAACCCAAACACTAACCCTAACGCTAACCCTAAACCTAATCCTAACCCTAACCCTAATTCTAACCCTAACCCTAACCATAACCATAACCATAACCCATACCCTAATCCCAGGGTAGCCTTGAACTGATAATCCTCCTGCCTCACCCCCAAGTGTTGAGTTGTACATTTTTAAGAGCAAAGATTGGATTCATCAACAATGAAAAAGGAAAATATTTTCCCTCATAGAAAACGATGTCCAAAGTAGTTTTCTGATTCAAATGTAGCGTATAGTACTTAAGAATCCAATATCAATAATATGGTAATTTCTAGAAAGAATGAGTTTGGTTATTTATGTGAACACGTGCAATCCTGGCAAGAGCTGCAGGACTGGGAAGCAACCTTGGCATGACTTGACCAGAGGAGGAGCATCTGCTCTGAAGCTATGATAGACAGGCAGAGCTTTGCAAGTTTGTGCTGAGTGCTATTGGTCAGTCTCCTGTCATTGGTGTCTGATGTGGGCAGGAGTGCTGAGGTCACAGAATCTTGGACTAAGATTCTGGAACTCCAAGAGGCAGTGACCTGGCAAAGCAATGTTTAGGGTGTTGCTAGGTGACAAAGCCCTCCCAGATGAGTTGCTGAAACACAGAGGTTTCTTGATGGTAGGCTCTAGTGTTTGGGTGACCAGTTTGGAGAGATTTAGTTGACTTTAGGTCAAAGTTCTAGTGTTTGACAAAAAGAAGCAGCCAGGAGAAGATGGGAGGAGGAGGGGAGAAGGTGCTGTGTCCTGCTGGACTTGCCAAGGCCCTGCACATATAGGACCTATACTACAACGCCTACCTCTACTAAACCTAACCCTAACCCTAACCCTAACCCTAACCCAAAATCTAACCGTAACCCTAACCCTAACACTAACCCAACCCAAATCTTAACCCTAAAACTAACCCTAACCAAAACCCTAACCAAAACCTAAACCTAAACCAAAACCTAACCCTAACCCTAACCCTAACCAAACCATAACCGTAACCCTAACCCTAAACCTTACAATAACTCTAACACAAATATTAACCCTAAACCTAACCGTAACACAAACCCTAACACTAAACCTAACCCTAACCCAAACCCTAACCCTAAACCTAACCCTAACACAAAACCTAACCCTAACCCTACCCCTAACCCTAACCCAAACACTAACCCTAACCCTAACCCTAACACTAACCCTAACCCTAACCCAAACATTAACCCTAAACCTAAACCTAACCAAACTCTAACCCTAAACCTAACCCTAACACAAAACCTAACACTAACCCTAACCCTAAGCCTAACCTAAACCCAAATCCTAACCCTAAACCTAACCCTAACACATACCCTAACCCTAACCCTAACCCTAACCCTAAACCTAAGCCTAACACAAACCCTAAACCTAAACCTAACCCTAACACAAAACCTAACCCTAACCCTAACCCTAATCCTAACCCTAACCCTAACCCTAACCCAAACACTAACCCTAAACCTAACCCTAACATTAACCCTAACCCTAACGCAAATATTAACCCTAAACCTAACCCTAACCCAAACCCTAACCCTAAACCTAACCCTAACCCAAACCCTAACCCTATCACAAAACCAAACACTAACACTAAGTCTAATCCTAACCCTAAACCTAACCCTAACCCTAACGGAAACCATAAACATAACCCTATCCCTAAACACAACCCAACCCAAACCTTAACCCTAAACCTGACCCTAATCCTAACCCTAATACCGAACACTAAACCTGAACATAAACCTAACCCAAACTCTAACGCTAACCTTAACCCTAACGCAAACCCTGACCCTAACAGTAACCCTAACCTAAACCTTAACACTAACCCTAACCCTATTCCAAACAATAACTCTAACCCTAACCCTAACCCAAACCCAAACCCTAACCTAACCTTAACCCTAACAATAACCCAAACCCTTACTCTAACGCTAACTCAAACCCTAACCCTAACCCTAACCCACCCCCCAACCCAAACACAAAACCTAACCATAATCTTCACCCAAACCGTGAACCTAATCGTACCCCTAACCCTAACCCAAACCCTAACTCTAACCCTAAGCCTAAACCAAGCCCAAGCAATAACCCTAAACCTAACCCTAACCCTAACCCTAACCCTAATCCTAATCCTAACGCAAAACAAACCCTAACACTAACCATAAACCTAATACTAACCCTAACCCAAACCCAAACCCTAACCCTAAACCTAACCCTAAACGAAACCCTAACCATAACCAGAACACAAACCATAACTCTATCCCTAAACCTAACCCTAATCCTAAACCTAACCCTAAACCAAACGCACACCCTAACCCTAACCCTAATCCATACGCTAATCCTAACCCTAACCCTAACCCTAACACTAATCCTAACCCTATCCCTAACCCAAATCATAACCTCATCGCAAACACTCACCCTAAACCTAACCTAAACACTAACCCTAACCCTAACACTAAACCTAACCCAAACCCAAACCCAAACGCTAATCCTAACACTAACCCTAACCCTAACCCTAAAACTCACCCTAACCCAAAAAGAAACACTAACCCTAACCCTAACCCTAACACAAACCCTAACCCTAACCCTAACCCTAACCCTAACCCTAACACAAACCCTAACCCAAACCCTGACCATAACCCTAACCCTAACCCTAACCGAAACATTAACCATAACCAGAACACAAACCATAACTCTATCCCTAAACCTAACCCTAACCCTAAACCTAACCCTAAACCAAACGCATACCCTAACCCTAACCCTAATCCAAACGCTAACCCTAACCCTAACACTAATCCTAACCCTATCCCTAACCCAAATCCTAACCTTATCGCAAACACTCACCCTAAACCTAACCTAAACCCTAACCCTAACCCTAACACTAACCCTAAACCAAACCAAAACACTAATCCTAACACTAACCCTAACCCTAACCCTAACACTCACCCTAACCCAAACGGAAACCCTAAACCTAACCCTAACTCTAACTCAAACCCTAACCCTAACCCTAACTCTAATACAAACCCTAACACTAACCCTAATCCTAACCCAACCCTAACCCAAACCATAACCCTAATCCTAATCCTAACCCTAAAACTAAACCTAACCCTAACCCAAACACTAACCCTAACCCAAATCCAAACCCTAACCCTAACCCAAACCCTAACCCTAAACCTAACCCTAACCCAAACCCTAACCCTAAACCTAACCCTAACACAAACCCTAACCCTAACCCTAACCCTAACCCAAACCCTAACCCTAATACTAACATTAACCCTAACCCTAACCCTAACCCAAACTCTAACCGTAACCCTAACCCTAACCCTATCCCTAATCCTAACACTAACCCTAACCCAAATATTAACCCTAAACGTAACCCTAACCCAAACCCTAACCAAAACCTAACCCTAAACCAAAACCTAACCCTAACCCTAACCCTAACCAAACCATAACCGTAACCCTAACCCTAACCCTTACAATAACTCTAACACAAATATTAACCCTAAACCTAACCGTAACACAAACCCTAAACCTAAACCTAACCCTAACCCAAACCCTAACACAAAACCTAACCCTAACCCTAACCCTAACCCTAACCCTAACCTAAACCCAAATCCTAACCCTAAACCTAACCATAATCCAACCCGATCCCTAACCCTAACCCTAACCCTAATCCTAATGCAAACCAAACCCTAACACTACCCATAACCCTAAACCTAACCCTAACCCAAACCCAAACCCTAACCCTAACCCTAACTCTAACCGAAACCCTAACCATAACCAGAACACAAACCCTAACTCTATCCCTTAACCTAACCCTAATCCTAAACCTAACCCTAAACCAAAAGCACACCCTAACCCTAACCCTAATCCAATCGCTAATCCTCACCCTAACCCTAATCCTAACCCCAACCCTAACCCAAACCATAACCCTAATCCTAATCGTAACCCTAAAACTAAACCTAACCCTAACCCAAACACTAACCCTAACGCTAAACCTAACCCTAACCCTAACCCTAACCCTAATTCTAACCCTAACCCTAACCCTAACCATAACCATAACCCATACCCTAATCCCAGGGTAGCCTTGAACTGATAATCCTCCTGCCTCTCCCCCAAGAGTTGAGTTGTACTTTTTTAAGAGCAAAGATTGGATTCATCAACAATGAAAAAGGAAAATATTTTCCCTCATAGAAAACGATGTCCAAAGTAGTTTTCTGATTCAAATGTAGCTTATAGTACTTAAGAATCCAATATTTATAATATGGTAATTTCTAGAAAGAATGAGGTTTGTTATTTATGTAAACACGTGCAATCCTGGCAAGAGCTGCAGGACTGGGAAGTAACCTTGGCATGACTTGACCAGAGGAGGAGCACCTGCTCTGAAGCTATGATAGACAGGCAGAGCTTTGCAAGTTTGTGCTGAGTGCTATTGGTCAGTCTCCTGTCATTGGTGTCTGATGTGGGCAGGAGTGCTGAGGTCACAGAATCTTGGACTAAGATTCTGGAACTCCAAGAGGCAGTGACCTGGCAAAGCATTGTTTAGGGTGTTGCTAGGTGACAAAGCCCTCTCAGATGAGTTGCTGAAACACAGAGGTTTCTTGATGGTAGGCTCTAGTGTATGGGTGACCAGTTTGGAGAGATTTAGTTGACTTTAGGTCAAAGTTCTAGTGTTTGACAAAAAGAAGCAGCCAGGAGAAGATGGGAGGAGGAGGGGAGAAGGTGGTGTGTCCTGCTGGACCTGCCCAGGCCCTGCACATATAGGACCTCTACTACAACGCCTACCTCTACTAACCCTAACCCTAACCCTAACCCTAACCCAAACTCTAACCGTAACCCTAACCCTAACCCTATCCCTAACCCTAACACTAACCCTAACCCAAATATTAACCCTAAACCTAACCCTAACCCAAACCCTAACCAAACCCTAACCCTAAACCAAAACCTAACCCTAACCGTAACCCTAACCAATCCATAACCGTAACCCTAACCCTAACCCTTACAATAACTCTAACACAAATATTAACCCTAAACCTAACGGTAACACAAACCCTAATGCCTAAACCTAACCCTAACCCAACCCCTCACCCTAAACCTAAGCCTAACACAAAACCTAACCCTAACCCTAACCCTAAACCTAACATAAACCCAAATCCTAACCCTAACCCTAACCCTAACCCATACCCTAACCGTAACCCTAACCCTAACACTAACCCTAACCCTAACCCAAACACTAACCCTAACCCTAACCCTAACGCTAACCCAAACATTAACCCTAAACCTAACCCTAACCCTAAACCTAACCCTAACCCAAACCCTAACCCTATCCCAAACTCAAACACTAACCTAAGCCTAATCCTAACACTAAACCTAACCCTAAAACTAACGGAACCCATAAACATAACGTTATCCCTAAACACAACCCAACCCAAAACTTAACCCTAAACCTGACCCTAACCCTAACCCTAAAACCGAACACTAAACCTGAACATAAACCTAACCCAAATCCTAACCCTAAACCTAATCCTAACCCAAACCCTGACACTAACAGTAACCCTAACCTAAACCTTAACCCAAACGCTAACGTTAACCTTAACAATTACCCAAACCCTAACCTTAACACTAACTCAAACCCTAACCCTAACCCTAACCCACACCCCAACCGAAACCCAAAACCTAACCGTAACCTTCACCCAAACCATGAACCTAATCGTAACCCTAACCCTAACCCAAACCCTGACCATAACCCTAAACCTAACCCTAATCCTAACACAAACCCTAACCCAAACCCTGACCATAACCCTAAACCTAACCCTAACCGAAACCCTAACCATAACCAGAACACAAACCATAACTCTATCCCTAAACCTAACCCTAACCCTAAACCTAACCCTAAACCAAACGCACACCCTAACCCTACCCCTAATCCAAACGCTAACCCTAACCCTAACACTAATCCTAAACCTATCCCTAACCCAAATCCTAACCTTATCGCAAACACTCACCCTAAACCTAACCTAAACCCTAACCCTAACCCTAACACTAAACCTAAACCAAACCAAAACCCTAATCCTAACACTAACCCTAACCCTAACCCTAACACTCACCCTAACCCAAACGGAAACCGTAAACCTAACCCTAACCCTAACTCAAACCCTAACCCTAACCCTAACTCTAATACAAACCCTAACACTCACCCTAATGCTAACCCAACCTTAACCCAAACCATAACGCTAATCCTAATCCTAACCCTAAAACTAAACCTAACCCTAACCCAAACCCTAACCCTAACCCAAATCCAAACCCTAACCCTAACCCAAACCCTAACCATAAACCTAACCCTAACCCAAACCCTAACACTAAACCTAACCCTAACACAAACCCTAACCCTAACCCTAACCCTAACCCTAACCCAAACCCTAACCCTAATACTAACATTAACCCTAACCCTAACCCTAACCCTAACCCAAACTCTAACCGTAACCCTAACCCTAACCCTATCCCTAATCCTAACACTAACCCTAACCCAAATATTAACCCTAAACCTAACCCTAACCCAAACCCTAACCAAAACCTAACCCTAAACCAAAACCTAACCCTAACCCTAACCCTAACCAAACCATAACCGTAACCCTAACCCTAACCCTTACAATAACTCTAACACAAATATTAACCCTAAACCTAACCGTAACACAAACCCTAACCCTAAACCTAACCCTAACCCAAACCCTAACCCTAAACCTAACCCTAACACAAAACCTAACCCTAACCCTAACCCTAACCCTAACCTAAACCCAAATCCTAACCCTAAACCTAACCCTAACCCATACCCTAACCGTAACCCTAACCCTAACCCTAAACCTAAGCTTAACACAAACCCTAAACCTAAACCTAACCCTAACACAAAACCTAACCCTAACCCTAACCCTAATCCTAACCCTAACCCTAACCCTAACCCTAACCCAAACACTAACCCAAACCCTAATCCTAACGCAAACCAAACCTTAACACTAACCATAACCCTAACCCTAAACCTAACCCTAACCCAAACACTAACGCTAACCCTAACCCTAACCCAAACCCTAACTCTAACCCTAACCCTAACCCAAACGCAAACCCTAACCCTAAACCTAACCCTAACCCAAACCCTAACCCTAACCCTAACCCTAAACCAAACCCTATCCCTAACCCTAACCCTAATCCTAACGCAAACCAAAACCTAACACTACCCATAACCCTAACCCTAACCCTAAACCAAACCCAAACCCTAACCCTAACCCTAACCCTAACCGAAACCATAACCATACCCAGAACACAAACCCTAACTCTATCCCTAAACCTAACCCTAATCCTAACCCTAACCCTAACCCTAACACTAATCCTAACCCTATCCCTAACCCAAATCCTAACCTTATCGCAAACACTCACCCTAAACCTAACCTAAACCCTAACCCTAACCCTAACACTAACCCTAACCCAAACCCAAACCCTAATCTAACACTAAACCTAACCCTAAACCTAACACTCACCCTAACCCAAACGGAAACCCTAACCCTAACCCTAACCCTAACTCAAACCCTAACCCTAACCCTAACTCTAATACAAAGCCTAACGCTAACCCTAATCCTAACCCCAACCCTAACCCAAACCATAACCCTAATCCTAATCGTAACCCTAAAACTAAATCTAACCCTAACCCAAACAATAACCCTAACGCTAACCCTAAACCTAACCCTAACCCTAACCCTAATTCTAAACCTAACGCTAACCATAACCATAAACATAAACCATACCCTAATCCCAGGGTAGCCTTGAACTAATAATCCTCCTGCCTCACCCCCAAGAGCTGAGTTGTACATTTTTAAGAGCAAAGATTGGATTCATCAACAATGAAAAAGGAAAATATTTTCCCTCATAGAAAACGATGTCCAAAGTAGTTTTCTGATTCAAATGCAGCTTATAGTACTTAAGAATCCAATATCAATAATATGGTAATTTCTAGAAAGAATGAGGTTGGTTATTTAAGTAAACACGTGCAATCCTGGCAAGAGCTCCAGGACTGGGAAGCAACCTTGGCATGACTTGACCAGAGGAGGAGCACCTGCTCTGAAGCTATGATAGACAGGCAGAGCTTTGCAAGTTTGTGCTGAGTGCTATTGGTCAGTCTCCTGTCATTGGTGTCTGATGTGGGCAGGAGTGCTGTGGTCACTGAATTGTGGACTAAGATTCTGGAACTCCAAGAGGCAGTGACCTGGCAAAGCATTGTTTAGGGTGTTGCTAGGTGACAAAGCCCTCTCAGATGAGTTGCTGAAACACAGAGGTTTCTTGATGGTAGGCTCTAGTATTTGGGTGACCAGTTTGGAGAGATTTAGTTGACTTTAGGTCAAAGTTCTAGTGTTTGACAAAAAGAAGCAGCCAGGAGAAGATGGGAGGAGGAGGGGAGAAGGTGCTGTGTCCTGCTGGACTTCCCAGGCCCTGCACATATAGGACCTCTACTACAACGCCTACCTCTACTAACCCTAACCCTAACCATAACCCTAACCCAAAATCTAACCGTAACCCTAACCCTAACACTAACCCAATCCAAATATTAACCCTAAACCTAACCCTAACCAAAACCCTAACCAAAACCTAACCCTAAACCAAAACCTAACCCTAACCCTAACCCTAACCAAACCATAACCGTAACTCTAACCCTAACCCTTACAATAACTCTAACACAAATATTAACCCTAAACCTAACCGTAACACAAACCCTAACACTAAACCTAACCCTAACCCAAACCCTAACCCTAAACCTAACCATAACCCAAACCCTAACACTAAACCTAAACCTAACACAAAACCTAACCCTAACCCTAACCCTAACCCTAACCCAAACCCTAACCCTAACCCTAACCCTAACCCTAACCCTAACCCAAACATTAAGCCTAAACCTAACCCTAACCCAAACCCTAACCCTAACCCTAAACCAAACCCTAACCCTAACCATAACCCAAACATTAACCCTAAACCTAACCCTAACCCTAACCCAAACCCTAACAATTAACTTAACCCTAGCCCAAACCCTAACCCTAAACCTAACCCTAACACAAACCCTAACCCTAACCCAAACAGAAACCCAATCCATATCCCTAAACCTAACCCTAACCCAAACTCTAACCGTAACCCTAACCCTAACCCTAACCCTAACCCTAACCCTAAACCTAACACTAACCCAAACCCTAACCCTAACCCTAACCCTAACCCTAACCCAAACATTAAACCTAAAGCTAACCCTAAACCAAACCCTAACAATAAACCTAACCCTAACCCAAACCCTAACCCTAATCCTAACCCTAACACAAACCCTAACCCTAACCTTAACCTTAATCAAAATCCAAACCCTGACCCTAACCCTAACCCTAACCCTAACCCAAACCCTAACTGTTACCCTAACCCTAACCCTAACCCTAATCCAAACCCTAACGCCAAACCAAACCCTAACGCTAACCAAACCAAATCCTAACCCTTACACTAACCCTAACCCCAACCCTAATCCTAAACAAACTCAAACACTAACCCTAATTCTCACCCTAACCCTAATCGAAAACCTAACACTAACCCTTCCCTAAACCATAACTCTATCCCAAAACCTAACCTTAAAACTAAAACAAACCCAAACCTTAACCCTGACACTAACCCTAACCCTAACCCTAACCCTAACCCAAACCCAAACCATAACCCTAACACAAAACCTAACCCTAAACCAAACCCTAACCCTATCCCTAACCCTAACCATAAACCTAAACGTAACCCTAACACAAACGCAAACCCTACCTCTACCCCTAACCCTAAACCTAACCCTAACTCTAAACCTAACACTAACCCTAACCCTAACCCAAACCCTAATACTAAACCTAACTCTAACCCTAACCCAAACCCTAACCCTAACCCCAACCCTAACCCTAACCCTAACCCTAACCCTAACCCAAACATTAACCCTAAACCTAACCCTAACGCAAACCCTAACCCTAAACCTAAGCCTAGCCCAAACCCAAACCCTAAACCTAACTCTAACACAAACCCTAACCCTAACCCAAACCCAAACGCTAATCCAAACACTAACCCTAACGCTAACCCTAACCCTCACCAAAACCCAAACACAATCCTCACCCTAACCCTAACCCTAACTCAAAACCTAACCCTAACCCTAACCCTAACCCTATCCCTAACCCAAACCTAAGCCAAACATTAACGCTAAACCTAACCCTAACACAAACTCTAAACCTAAACCTAACCCTAACCCTAACCCTAAACCTAACTCTAACACAAACCCTAACCCTAACCCAAACCCAAACCCTAATCCAAACACTAACCCTAACGCTAACCCTAACCCTCACCAAAACCCAAACACAATCCTCACCCTAACCCTAACCCTAACTCAAAACCTAACCCTAACCCTAACCCTAACCCTATCCTTAACCCAAACCTAAGCCAAACATTAACGCTAAACCTAACCCTAACACAAACTCTAAACCTAAACCTAACCCTAACCCAAAACCTAAACCTAACCCAAAACCTAAACCTAACCCTAACCCTAACCCTAACCCAAACATTAAACCTAAACCTAACCCTAACCCAAACCCTAACCCTAAACCTAACCCTAACCCAAACCCTAACCCTAAACCTAAACCTAACACAAACCCTAACCCTAACCCTAACCCTAACCCTAAACCTAACCCTAACCCTAACACTTACATTAACCCTAACCCTAACGCTAACCCAAACTCTAACCGTAACCCTAACCCTAACCCTATCCCTAACAATAACACTAACCCTAACCCAAATATTAACCCTAAACCTAACCCTAACACAAACCCTAACCAAAACCTAACCCTAAACCAAAACCTAACCCTAACCCTAACCCTAACCAAACCATAACCGTAACCCTAACCCTAACCCTTACAATAACTCTAACACAAATATTAACCCTAAACCTAACCGTAACACAAACCCTAACCTTAAACCTAACCCTAACCCAAACCCTAACCCTAAACCTAACCCTAACACAAAACCTAACCCTAACCCTAACCCTAACCGTAATCTAAACCCAAATCCTAACCCTAACCCTAACCCTAACCCATACCCTAACCGTAACCCTAACCCTAACCCTAACCCTAACCCTAACCCTAACCCTAACCTTAACCCAAACACTAACCCTAAACCTAACCCTAACCCTAACCCAAACATTAACCCTAAACCTAACCCTAACGCAAACCCTAACCCTAAACCTAACCCTAACACAAACCATAACCCTATCCCAAACCCAAACACTAACCCTTACCCTAATCCTAATCCTAAACCTAACCCTAACCCTAACGGAATCCATAAACATAAGCCTATCCCTAAACACAACACTACCCAAAACTTAACCTTAAACCTGACCCTAACCCTAACCCTAAATCCGAACACTAAACCTGAACATAAACCTAACCCAAACCCTAACCCTAACCCTAACCCTAACCCAAACCCTGACACTAAACAGTAACCCTAACCTAAACCCTAACCCTAACCCTAACCCAAACCCTAACTCTAACCCTAACCCTAACCCAAACCCAAACCCTAACCTAACCCTAACCCTAACAATAACCCAAACACTAACCCTAACGCTAACTCAAACCCTAACCCTAACCCACACCCCAACCCAAAACCAATACCTAACCGTAACCTTCACCCAAACCATGAACCTAATCGTAACCCTAACCCAAACCCAAACCCTGACCATAACCCTAACCCTAACCCTAACACAAAACCTAAGCCAAACCCTAACCCTAACCCTAACCCTAACCGAAACCCTAACACTAATCCTAACACTAACCCAAACCCTAACACTAACTCTAACTCTAAACCAAACCCAAACCCTAACCCTAAACCTAACCCAAACCCAAACCCTATCCCTAACACTAACCATAACCCTAACCCTAAACCTAATCCAAACCCAAACCCTAACCCTAACCGAAACAGTAACCATAACCAGAACACAAACCATAAATCTATCCCTAAACCTAACCCTAATCCTAAACCTAACCCTAAACCAAACGCACACCCTAACCCTAACCCTAATCCAAACGCTAATCCTAAAACTAACCCTAACCCTAACACTAATCCTAACCCTATCCCTAACCCAAATCCTAACCTTATCGCAAACAGTCACCCTAAACCTAACCTAAACCCTAACCCTAACCCTAACACTAACCCTAACCAAAACCCAAACTCTAATCCTAACACTAACCCTAACCCTAACCCTAACACTCACCCTAACCCTAATGGAAACCCTAAACCTAAATCTAACCCTAACTCAGACCCTAAACCTAACCCTAATCCTAACACCAACCATTAACCAAACCATAGCCCTAACCCTAACCTAACTCACACCCTAACCCTAACCCTAACCCTAATCTAACCCTAACCCTAACCCAAAACATAACCATAATCCTAATCATATCCCTAACCCTAAACCTAACCCTTACCCTAACCCTAACCCTAACCCTAACCCTAATCCTAACCCATACCCTAACCGAAACCCTAAAACTAACCCTAAACCTAACCTTTACCCAAACCCTAACCCTAAACCTAACCCTAACACAAAACCTAACCCTAACCCTAACCCTAACCCTAACCCTAACCCTAACCCTAACCCAAACACTAAGCCTAACCCTAACCCTAACCCTAACCCTAACCCTAACCCTAACCCAAACATTAACCCTAAACCTAACCCTAACCCTAACCCAAACCCTAATCCTAAACCTAACCGTAACCCAAACCCTATCCCTATCGCAAAACCAAACACTAACCCTAGGTCTAATCCTAACCCTAAACCTAACCCTAACCCTAAAGGAACCCATAAACATAACCCTATCCCTAAACACAACGCAACCCAAACCTTAAGCCTAAACCTGACCCTAACCCTAACCCTAAAACCGAACACTAAACCTGAACATAAACCTAACCCAAACCCTAACCCTAACCCTAACCCTAACCCATATCCTGACACTAACCGTAACCGTAACCTAAACCTTAACCCTAACCCTAACCCAAACGATAACTCTAACCCTAACCCTAACGCAAACCCAAACACTAACCTAACCCTAACCCTAACAATAACCCAAACTCTAACCCTAATGCTAACTCAAACCCTGACCCTAACCCTAACCCACACCCCAACGCAAACCAAAACCTTACCATAACCTTCACCCAAACCATGACTCTAATCCTAACCCTAACCCTAACCCAAACCCTGACCATAACCCTAACCCTAACCCTAACCCTAACCCAAACCCAAACCTTAACCCTAACCCTAACCCTAAACAAAACCCTAACCATAACCAGAACACAAAACATAACTCTATCCCTAAACCTAACCCTAATCCTAAACCTAACCCTAAACCAAACGCACACCCTAACCCTAACCCTGATCCAAACGGTAATCCTAACCCTAACCCTAACACTAACACTAATCCTAACCCTATCCCTAACCCAAATCCTAACCTTATCGCAAACACTCACCCTAAACCTAACCTAAACCCTATCCCTAACCCAAACACTAACGCTAACCCAAACCCAAACCCTAATCCTAACACTAACCCTAACACTCACCCTAAACCAAACGGAAACCCTAAACCTAACCCTAACCCTAACTCAAACCCTAACCCTAACCCTAACTCTAATACAAACCCTAACCCTCACCCTAATCCTAACCCCAACCCTAACACAAACCATAACCCTAATCCTAATCGTAACCCTAAAACTAAACCTATCCCTAAGCCAAACACTAACCCTAACCCTAACCCTAAACCTAACCCTAACCCTAATTCTAACCCTAACCCTAACCATAACCCATACCCTAATCCCAGGGTAGCCTTGAACTGATAATCCTCCTGCATCTCCCCCAAGAGTTGAGTTGTACTTTTTTAAGAGCAAAGATTGGATTCATCAACAATGAAAAAGGAAAATATTTTCCCTCATAGAAAACGATGTCCAAAGTAGTTTTCTGATTCAAATGTAGCTTATAGTACTTAAGAATCCAATATCAATAATATGGTAATTTCTAGAAAGAATGAGGTTGGTTATTTATGTAAACACGTGCAATCCTGGCAAGAGCTGCAGGACTGGGAAGCAACCTTTTCATGACTTGACCAGAGGAGGAGCACCTGCTCTGAAGCTATGATAGACAGGCAGAGCTTTGCAAGTTTGTGCTGAGTGCTATTGGTCAGTCTCCTGTCATTGGTGTCTGATGTGGGCAGGAGTGCTGAGGTCACAGAATCTTGGACTAAGATTCTGGAACTCCAAGAGGCAGTGACCTGGCAAAGCATTGTTTAGGGTGTTGCTAGGTGACAAAGCCCTCTCAGATGAGTTGCTGAAACACAGAGGTTTCTTGATGGTAGGCTCTAGTGTTTGGGTGACCAGTTTGGAGAGATTTAGTTGACTTTAGGTCAAAGTTCTAGTGTTTGACAAACAGAAGCAGCCAGGAGAAAATGGGAGGAGGAGGGGAGAAGGTGCTGTGTCCTGGTGGACCTGCCCAGGCCCTGCACATATAGGACCTCTACTACAACGCCTACCTCTACTAACCCTAACCCTAACCCTAACCCTAACCCAAACTCTAACCGTAACCCTAACCCTAACCCTATCCCTAACCCTAACACTAACGCTAACCCAAATATTAACCCTAAACCTAACCCTATCCCAAACCCTCACCTACACCTAAACCTAACCCACAACCTAAGCCTAACCCTAACCCTAACCAAACCGTAACCGTAACCCTAACCCTAACCGTTACAATAACTCTAACACAAATATTAACCCTAAACCTAACGGTAACACAAACCCCAACCCTAAACCTAACCCTAACCCAAACCCTAACCCTAAACCTAACCCAAACACAAAACCTAACCCTAACCCTAACCCTAACCCTAACCTAAACCCAAATCCTAACCCTAAACCTAACCCTAACCCTAACCCTAACCCAAACACTAAACCTAACCCTAACCCTAACCCTAACCCTAACCCTATCGCAAACATTTACCCTAAACCTAATCCTAACCCAAACCCTAACCCTAAACCTAACCCTAACACCAAACATAACCCTATCCCTAACCCTAAGCCTAATCCTAACCCTAAACCTAACCCTAACACTAACGGAACCCATAAACATAAGCCTATCCCTAAACACAACCCAACCCAAACCTTAACCCTAAACCTGACCCTAACCCTAACCCTAAAACCGAACACTAAACCTGAACATAAACCTAACCCAAACCCTAACCCTAACCCTTACCCTAAACCAAACCCTGACACTAACAGTAACCCTAACCTAAACCTTAACCCTAACCCTAACCCAAACCCTAACTCTAACCCTAACCCTAACCCAAACCCAAACTCTAACCTAACCCTAACCCTAACAATAACCCAAACCCTAACCCTAACGCTAACTCAAACCCTAACCCTAACCCTAACCCACACCCCAACCCAAACCCAAAATCTTACCGTAACCTTCACCCAAACCACGAACCTAAACATAAATCCAACCCCAACCCCAAACCCTGACCATAACCCTAACCCTAACCCTAACCCTAACACAAACCTAACCCTAACCCTAACCCTAACCCTAACCCTAACCCTAACCCAAACCCTGACACTTACCCTAACCCTAACCCAAACCCTATCTCTAACCCTAACCCTAACCCAAACCCAAACCCTAACCCTAACCCTAACCCTAAACCTAACCCAAACCCAAACCCTAACCCTAACCCTAACCCTAAACCAAAACCTATCCCTAACCCTAACCCTAACCCTAACCCTAACCCTAATCCTAACGCAAACCAAACCCTAACACTAACCCTAACCCTAACCCTAAACCAAACCCAAACCCTAACCCTAACCCTAACCCTAACCGAAACCGTCACCATAACCAGAACACAAACCATAACTCTATCCCTAAACCTAACCCTAATCCCAAACCTAACCCTAAACCAAACGCACACCCTAACCCTAACGCTAATCCAAACGCTAATCCTAACCCTAACCCTAAACCTAACACTAATCCTAACCCTGTCCTTAATCCAAATCCTAACCTTATTGCAAACACTCACCCTAAACCTAACCTAAACCCTAACCCTAACCCTAACACTAACACTAACCCAAACTCAAACCCTTATCCTAACACTAACCCTAACCCTAACCCTAACACTCACCCTAACCCAAACGGAAACCCTAAACCTAACCCTAACCCTAATTCAAACCCTAACCCTAACCCTAACCATAACCATAACCCATACCCTAATCCCAGGGTAGCCTTGAACTGATAATCCTCCTGCCTCACCCCCAAGAGTTGAGTTGTACTTTTTTAAGAGCAAAGATTGGATTCATCAACAATGAAAAAGGAAAATATTTTCCCTCATAGAAAACGATGTCCAAAGAAGTTTTCTGATTCAAATGTAGCTTATAGTACTTAAGAATCCAATATCAATAATATGGTAATTTCTAGAAAGAATGAGGTTGGTTATTTATGTAACCACGTGCAATCCTGGCAAGAGCTGCAGGACTGGGAAGCAACCTTAGCATGACTTGACCAGAGGAGGAGCACGTGCTCTGAAGCTATGATAGACAGGCAGAGCTTTGCAAGTTTGTGCTGAGTGCTATTGGTCAGTCTCCTGTCATTGGTGTCTGATGTGGGCAGGAGTGCTGAGGTCACAGAATCTTGGACTAAGATTCTGGAACTCCAAGAGGCAGTGACCTGGCAAAGCATTGTTTAGGGTGTTGCTAGGTGACAAAGCCTTCTCAGATGAGTTGCTGAAACACAGAGGTTTCTTTATGGTAGGCTCTAGTGTTTGGGTGACCAGTTTGGAGAGATTTAGTTGACTTTAGGTCAAAGTTCTAGTGTTTGACAAAAAGAAGCAGCCAGGAGAAGATGGGAGGAGGAGGGGAGAAGGTGCTGTGTCCTGCTGGACTTCCCAGGCCCTGCACATATAGGACCTCTACTACAACGCCTACCTCTACTAACCCTAACCCTAACCATAACCCTAACCCAAAATCTAACCGTAACCCTAACCCTA
>JAJHUQ010000037.1:8582500-8587500 GCA_035773235.1 Eospalax fontanierii | reverse complement strand
AACACTAACTCTAACTCTAAACCAAACCCAAACCCTAACCCTAAACCTAACCCAAACCCAAACCCTATCCCTAACACTAACCATAACCCTAACCCTAACCCTAACCCAAACCCAAACCCTAACCCTAACCGAAACAGTAACCATAACCAGAACACAAACCATAAATCTATCCCTAAACCTAACCCTAATCCTAAACCTAACCCTAAACCAAACGCACACCCTAACCCTAACCCTAATCCAAACGCTAATCCTAAAACTAACCCTAACCCTAACACTAATCCTAACCCTATCCCTAACCCAAATCCTAACCTTATCGCAAACAGTCACCCTAAACCTAACCTAAACCCTAACCCTACCCTAAAACTAAACCCTAACCAAAACCCAAACTCTAATCCTAACACTAACCCTAACCCTAACCCTAACACTCACCCTAACCCAAACGGAAACCCTAAACCTAAATCTAACCCTAACTCAAACCCTAACCCTAACCCTAATCCTAACCCCAACCTTAACCCAAACCATAACCCTAACCCTAACCTAACTCACACCCTAACCCTAACCCTAACCCTAATCTAACCCTAACCCTAACCCAAAACATAACCATAATCCTAATCATATCCCTAACCCTAAACCTAACCCTTACCCTAACCCTAACCCTAACCCTAACCCTAATCCTAACCCATACCCTAACCGAAACCCTAAAACTAACCCTAAACCTAACCTTTACCCAAACCCTAACCCTAAACCTAACCCTAACACAAAACCTAACCCTAACCCTAACCCTAACCCTAACCCTAACCCTAACCCTAACCCTAACCCAAACACTAAGCCTAACCCTAACCCTAACCCTAACCCTAACCCTAACCCAAACATTAACCCTAAACCTAACCCTAACCATAACCAGAACACAAAACATAACTCTATCCCTAAACCTAACCCTAATCCTAAACCTAACCCTAAACCAAACGCACACCCTAACCCTAACCCTGATCCAAACGGTAATCCTAACCCTAACCCTAACACTAACACTAATCCTAACCCTATCCCTAACCCAAATCCTAACCTTATCGCAAACACTCACCCTAAACCTAACCTAAACCCTATCCCTAACCCAAACACTAACGCTAACCCAAACCCAAACCCTAATCCTAACACTAACCCTAACACTCACCCTAAACCAAACGGAAACCCTAAACCTAACCCTAACCCTAACTCAAACCCTAACCCTAACCCTAACTCTAATACAAACCCTAACCCTCACCCTAATCCTAACCCCAACCCTAACACAAACCATAACCCTAATCCTAATCGTAACCCTAAAACTAAACCTATCCCTAAGCCAAACACTAACCCTAACCCTAACCCTAAACCTAACCCTAACCCTAATTCTAACCCTAACCCTAACCATAACCCATACCCTAATCCCAGGGTAGCCTTGAACTGATAATCCTCCTGCATCTCCCCCAAGAGTTGAGTTGTACTTTTTTAAGAGCAAAGATTGGATTCATCAACAATGAAAAAGGAAAATATTTTCCCTCATAGAAAACGATGTCCAAAGTAGTTTTCTGATTCAAATGTAGCTTATAGTACTTAAGAATCCAATATCAATAATATGGTAATTTCTAGAAAGAATGAGGTTGGTTATTTATGTAAACACGTGCAATCCTGGCAAGAGCTGCAGGACTGGGAAGCAACCTTTTCATGACTTGACCAGAGGCGGAGCACCTGCTCTGAAGCTATGATAGACAGGCAGAGCTTTGCAAGTTTGTGCTGAGTGCTATTGGTCAGTCTCCTGTCATTGGTGTCTGATGTGGGCAGGAGTGCTGAGGTCACAGAATCTTGGACTAAGATTCTGGAACTCCAAGAGGCAGTGACCTGGCAAAGCATTGTTTAGGGTGTTGCTAGGTGACAAAGCCCTCTCAGATGAGTTGCTGAAACACAGAGGTTTCTTGATGGTAGGCTCTAGTGTTTGGGTGACCAGTTTGGAGAGATTTAGTTGAATTTAGGTCAAAGTTCTAGTGTTTGACAAACAGAAGCAGCCAGGAGAAAATGGGAGGAGGAGGGGAGAAGGTGCTGTGTCCTGGTGGACCTGCCCAGGCCCTGCACATATAGGACCTCTACTACAACGCCTACCTCTACTAACCCTAACCCTAACCCTAACCCTAACCCAAACTCTAACCGTAACCCTAACCCTAACCCTATCCCTAACCCTAACACTAACGCTAACCCAAATATAAACCCTAAACCTAACCCTAACCCAAACCCTAACCAAAACCTAAACCTAAACCAAAACCTAAGCCTAACCCTAACCCTAACCAAACCATAACCGTAACCCTAACCCTAACCCTTACAATAACTCTAACACAAATATTAACCCTAAACCTAACGGTAACACAAACCCCAACCCTAAACCTAACCCTAACCCAAACCCTAACCCTAAACCTAACCCAAACACAAAACCTAACCCTAACCCTAACCCTAACCCTAACCTAAACCCAAATCCTAACCCTAAACCTAACCCTAACCCTAACCCTAACCCAAACACTAAACCTAACCCTAACCCTAACCCTAACCCTAACCCTATCGCAAACATTTACCCTAAACCTAATCCTAACCCAAACCCTAACCCTAAACCTAACCCTAACACCAACCATAACCCTATCCCTAACCCTAAGCCTAATCCTAACCCTAAACCTAACCCTAACACTAACGGAACCCATAAACATAAGCCTATCCCTAAACACAACCCAACCCAAACCTTAACCCTAAACCTGACCCTAACCCTAACCCTAAAACCGAACACTAAACCTGAACATAAACCTAACCCAAACCCTAACCCTAACCCTTACCCTAAACCAAACCCTGACACTAACAGTAACCCTAACCTAAACCTTAACCCTAACCCTAACCCAAACCCTAACTCTAACCATTACCCTAACCCAAACCCAAACCCTAACCTAACCCTAACCCTAACAATAACCCAAACCCTAACCCTAACGCTAACTCAAACCCTAACCCTAACCCTAACCCACACCCCAACCCCAACCCAAAATCTTACCGTAACCTTCACCCAAACCATGAACCTAATCATAACTCTAACCCTAACCCCAACCCTGACCATAACCCTAACCCTAACCCTAACCCTAACACAAAACCTAACAATAACCCTAACCCTAACCCTAACCCTAACCCTAACCCAAACCCTGACACTAACCCTAACCCTAACCGAAACCCAAACCCTAACCCTAACCCTAACCCTAAACCTAACCCAAACCCAAACCCTAACCCTAACCCTAACCCTAAACCAAAACCTATCCCTAACCCTAACCCTAACCCTAACCCTAACCCTAATCCTAACGCAAACCAAACCCTAACACTAACCCTAACCCTAACCCTAAACCAAACCCAAACCCTAACCCTAACCCTAACCCTAACCGAAACCCTCACCATAACCAGAACACAAACCATAACTCTATCCCTAAACCTAACCCTAATCCCAAACCTAACCCTAAACCAAACGCACACCCTAACCCTAACGCTAATCCAAACGCTAATCCTAACCCCAACCCCTAACCTAACACTAAACCTAACCCTGTCCTTAATCCAAATCCTAACCTTATTGCAAACACTCACCCTAAACCTAACCTAAACCCTAACCCTAACCCTAACACTAACACTAACCCAAACTCAAACCCTTATCCTAACACTAACCCTAACCCTAACACTAACACTCACCCTAACCCAAACGGAAACCCTAAACCTAACCCTAACCCGAACTTAAACCCTAACCCTAACCCTAACTCTAAAACAAACCCTAACCCTAACCCTAATCCTAACCCCAACCGTAACCCAAACCATAACCCTAATCCTAATCGTAACCCTAAAATTAAACCTAACCCTAACCCAAACACTAACACTAACCCTAACCCTAAACCTAACCCTAACCCTAATTCTAACCCTAACCCTAACCCTAACCATAACCATAACCCGTACCCTAATCCCAGGGTAGCCTTGAACTGATAATCCTCCTGCCTCACCCCCAAGAGTTGAGTTGTACTTTTTTAAGAGCAAAGATTGGATTCATCAACAATGAAAAAGGAAACTATTTTCCCTCATAGAAAACGATGTCCAAAGTAGTTTTCTGATTCAAATGTAGCTTATAGTACTTAAGAATCCAATATCAATAATATGGTAATTTCTAGAAAGAATGAGGTTGGTTATTTAAGTAAACATGTGCAATCCTGGCAAGAGCTGCAGGACTGGGAAGCAACCTTGGCATGACTTGACTAGAGGAGGAGCACCTGCTCTGAAGCTATGATAGACAGGCAGAGCTTTGCAAGTTTGTGCTGAGTGCTATTGATCAGTCTCCTGTCATTGGTGTCTGATGTGGGCAGGAGTGCTGAGGTCACAGAATCTTGGACTAAGATTCTGGAACTCCAAGAGGCAGTGACCTGGCAAAGCATTGTTTAGGGTGTTGCTAGGTGACAAAGCCCTCTCAGATGAGTTGCTGAAACACAGAGGTTTCTTGATGGTAGGCTCTAGTGTTTGGGTGACCAGTTTGGAGAGATTTAGTTGACTTTAGGTCAAAGTTCTAGTGTTTGACAAAAAGAAGCAGCCAGGAGACGAAGGGAGGAGGAGGGGAGAAGGTGGTGTGTCCTGCTGGACCTGCCCAGGCCCTGCACATATAGGAACTCTACTACAATGCCTACCTCTACTAACCCTAACCCTAACCCTAACCCAAACTCTAACCGTAACCCTAACCCTAAACCTATCCCTAACCCTAACACTAACCCTAACCCAAATATTAACCCTAAACCTAACCCTAACCCAGACCCTAACCAAAACTTAACCCTAAACCAAAACCTAACCCTAACCCTAACCTGAACCAAACCATAACCGTAACCCTAACCCTAACACTTACAATAACTCTAACACAAATATTAACCCTAAACCTAACCGTAACACAAACCCTAACCCTAAAACTAACGCTAACTCAAACC
>JAJHUQ010000037.1:8577500-8580000 GCA_035773235.1 Eospalax fontanierii | reverse complement strand
ACCCTAACCCTAACCCTAACCCAAACTCTAACCGTAACCCTAACCCTAACCCTAACCCTAACCCTAACCCTAAACCTAACACTAACCCAAACCATAACCCTAACCCTAACCCTAACCCTAACCCAAACATTAAACCTAAAGCTAACCCTAAACCAAACCCTAACAATAAACCTAACCCTAACCCAAACCCTAACCCTAATCCTAACCCTAACACAAACCCTAACCCTAACCTTAACCTTAACCAAAATCCAAACCCTAACACCAAACCAATCCCTAACGCTAACCAAACCAAATCCTAACCCTTACACTAAACCTAACCCAACCCTAATCCTAAACCAAACTCAAACACTAACCCTAATTCTCACCCTAACCCTAATCGAAAACCTAACACTAACCCTTCCCTAAACCATAACTCTATCCCAAAACATAACCTTAAAACTAAACCAAACCCAAACCTTAACCCTGACACTAACCCTAACCCTAACCCTAACCCTAACCCTAACCCAAACCCAAACCCTAACCCTAACACAAAACCTAACCCTAAACCAAACCCTAACCGTATCCCTAACCCTAACCATAAAACTAAACGTAACCCTAACACAAACGCAAACCCTAACTCTAGCCCTAACCCTAACCCTAACCCTAACTCTCAACCTAACACTAACCCTAACCCTAACCCAAACCCTAACCCTATACCTAACTCTAACCCTAACCCAAACCCTAACCCTAACCCTAACCCTAACCTTAACCCTAACCCTAACCCTAACCCAAACATTAACCCTAAACCTAACACTAACGCAAACCCTAACCCTAAACCTAAGCCTAGCCCAAACCCTAACCCTAAACCTAACTCTAACACAAACCCTAACCCTAACCCAAACCCAAACCCTAATCCAAACACTAACCCTAACGCTAACCCTAACCCTCACCAAAACCAAACACAATCCTCACCCTAACGCTTACCCTAACTCAAAACCTAACCCTAACCCTAACCCTAACCCTATCCCTACCCCAAACCTAAGCCAAACATTAACGCTAAACCTAACCCTAACACAAACTCTAAACCTAAACCTAACCCTAACCCAAACCCTAAACCTAACCCAAACCCTAAACCTAACCCTAACCCAAACCTTAACCCTAACTCTAACCCTAACCCAAATATTAAACCTAAACCTAAACCTAACCAAAACCCTAACCCTAAACCTAACCCTAACCCAAACCCTAACCCTAAACCTAAACCTAACACAAACCCTAACCCTAACCCTAACCCTAACCCAAACCCTACCCCTAACCCTAACAGTTACATTAACCCTACCCCTAATGCTAACCCAAACTCTAAACGTAACCCTAACCCTAACCCTATCCCTAACAATAACACTAACCCTAACCCAAATATTAACCCTAAACCTAACCCTAACACAAACCCTAACCAAAACCTAACCCTAAACCACAACCTAACCCTAACCCTAACCCTAACCAAACCATAACCGTAACCCTAACCCTAACCCTTACAATAACTCTAACACAAATATTAACCCTAAACCTAACCGTAACACAAACCCTAACCTTAAACCTAACCCTAACCCAAACCCTAACACTAAACCTAACCCTAACACAAAACCTAACTCTAACCCTAACCCTAACCCTAATCTAAACCCAAATCCTAACCCTAACCCTAACCCTAACCCATACCCTAACCGTAACCGTAACCCTAACCCTAACCCTAACCCTAACCCTAACCTTAACCCAAACACTAACCCTAACCCTAACCCTAACCCAAACATTAACCCTAAACCTAACCCTAACGCAAACCCTAACCCTAAACCTAACCCTAACACAAACCATAACCCTATCCCAAACCCAAACACTAACCCTAAGCCTAATCCTAACCCTAAACCTAACCCTAACCCTAACGGAACCCATAAACCTAAGCCTATCCCTAAAGACAACCCAACCCAAAACTTAACCTTAAACCTGACCCTAAACCTAACCCTAAATCCGAACACTAAACCTGAACATAAACCTAACCCAAACCCTAACTCTAACCCTAACACTAACCCAAACCCTGACACTAAACAGTAACCCTAACCTAAACCCTAACCCTAACCCTAACCCAAACCCTAACTCTAACCATAAACCAAACCCAAACCCTAACCTAACCCTAACCCTAACAATAACCCAAACACTAACCCTAACGCTAACTCAAACCCTAACCCTAACCCTAACCCACACCCCAACCCAAACCCAAAACCTAACCGCAACCTTCACCCAAACCATGGACCTAATCGTAACCCTAACCCAAACCCAAACCCTGCCCACAACCCTCACCCTAGCCCTAGCCCGAACACACAACATACACCTAACCCTAACCCTAACCCTCACCCTAACCCAAACCCTAACACTATTCCTAACACTAACCCAAACCCTAACTGTAACTCTAACTCTAAACCAAACCCAAACCATAACCCTAAACCTAACCCAAACCCAAACCCTATCCCTA
>JAJHUQ010000037.1:8560000-8572500 GCA_035773235.1 Eospalax fontanierii | reverse complement strand
ATAACCCTAACACAAACCCTAACACTAACCCTAACCCTAACCCAAACCCTAAACCTAACCCTAACCCAAACCCTAACCCTAACCCTAACCCTAACCCAAACCCTATCCCTAACCCTAACCCTAACCCTAACCCAAACCCTAATCCTAACGCAAACCAAACCTTAACACTAACCATAACCCTAACCCTAAACCTAACCCTAACCCAAACCCTAACGCTAACCCTAACCCAAACCCTAACTCTAACCCTAACCCTAACCCAAACCCTAACTCTAACCCTAACCCTAACCCAAACCCTAACCCTAACCCTAACCCTAACCCAAACCCTATCCCTAACCCTAACCCTAATCCTAACGCAAACCAAAACCTAACACTACCCATAACCCTAACCCTAACCCTAACCCAAACCCAAACCCTAACCCTAACCCTAACCCTAACCGAAACCATAACCATAACCAGAACACAAACCCTAACTCCATCGCTAAACCTAACCCTAATCCTAACCCTAACCCTAACCCTAACACTAATCCTAACCCTATCCCTAACCCAAATCCTAACCTTATCGCAAACACTCACCCTAAACCTAACCTAAACCCTAACCCTAACCCTAACACTAACCCTAACTCAAACCCAAACCCTAATCTAACACTAAACCTAACCCTAAACCTAACACTCACCCTAACCCAAACGGAAACCCTAAACCTAACCCTAACACTAACTCAAACCCTAACCCTAACCCTAACTCTAATACAAACCCTAACGCTAAACCTAATCCTAACCCCAACCCTAACCCAAACCATAACCCTAATCCTAATCGTAACCCTAAAACTAAACCTAACCCTAACCCAAACAATAACCCTAACGCTAACCCTAAACCTAACCCTAACCCTAACCCTAATTCTAAACCTAACGCTAACCATAACCATAACCATAACCCATACCCTAATCCCAGGGTAGCCTTGAACTGATAATCCTCCTGCCTCACCCCCAAGAGCTGAGTTGTACATTTTTAAGAGCAAAGATTGGATTCATCATCAATGAAAAAGGAAAATATTTTCCCTCATAGAAAACGATGTCCAAAGTAGTTTTCTGATTCAAATGTAGCTTATAGTAATTAAGAATCCAATATCAATAATATGGTAATTTCTAGAAAGAATGAGGTTGGTTATTTATGTAAACACGTGCAATCCTGGCAAGAGCTGCAGGACTGGGAAGCAACCTTTGCATGACTTGACCAGAGGAGGAGCACCTGCTCTGAAGCTATGATAGACAGGCAGAGCTTTGCAAGTTTGTGCTGAGTGCTATTGGTCAATCTCCTGTCATTGGTGTCTGATGTGGGCAGGAGTTCTGTGGTCACAGAATTGTGGACTAAGATTCTGGAACTCCAAGAGGCAGTGACCTGGCAAAGCATTGTTTAGGGTGTTGCTAGGTGACAAAGCCCTCTCAGATGAGTTGCTGAAACACAGAGGTTTCTTGATGGTAGGCTCTAGTGTTTGGGTGACCAGTTTAGAGAGATTTAGTTGACTTTAGGTCAAAGTTCTAGTGTTTGAAAAAAGAAGCAGCCAGGAGAAGATGGGAGGAGGAGGGGAGAAGGTGCTGTGTCCTGCTGGACTTGCCCAGGCCCTGCACATATAGGACCTCTACTACAACGCCTACCTCTACTAACCCTAACCCTAACCCTAACCCTAACCCAAAATCTAACCGTAACCCTAACCCTAACACTAACCCAACCCAAATATTAACCCTAAACCTAACCCTAACCAAAACCCTAACCAAAACCTAACCCTAAACCAAAACCTAACCCTAACCCTAACCCTAACCAAACCATAACCGTAACCCTAACCCTAACCCTTACAATAACTCTAACACAAATATTAACCCTAAACCTAACCGTAACACAAACCCTAACACTAAACCTAACCCTAACCCAAACCCTAACCCTAAACCTAACCATAACCCAAACCCTAACCCTAAACCTAAACCTAACACAAAACCTAACACTAACCCTAACCCTAACCCTAACCCAAACACTAACCCTAACCCTAACCCTAAACCTAACCCTAACCCAAACATTAACCCTAAAACTAAACCTAACCCAAACCCTAACCCTAACCCTAAACCAAACCCTAACCCTAACCATAACCCAAATATTAACCCTAAACCTAACCCTAACCCTAACCCAAACCCTAACCCTTAACTTAACCCTAGCCCAAACCCTAACCCTAAACCTAACCCTAACACAAACCCTAACCCTAACCCAAACAGAAACCCAATCCATATCCCTAAACCTAACCCTAACCCAAACTCTAACCGTAACCCTAACCCTAACCCTAACCCTAAACCTAACACTAACTCAAACCCTAACCCTAACCCTAACCCTAACCCTAACCCAAACATTAAACCTAAAGCTAACCCTAAACCAAACCCTAATAATAAACCTAACCCTAACCCAAACCCTAACCCTAATCCTAACCCTAACACAAACCCTAACCCTAACCTTAACCTTAACCAAAATCCAAACCCTGACCCTAACCCTAACCCTAACCCTAACCCAAACCCTAACTGTTAACCTAACCCTAACCCTAACCCTAATCCAAACCCTAACGCCAAACCAAACCCTAACGCTAACCAAACCAAATCCTAACCCTTACACTAACCCTAACCCCAACCCTAATCCTAAACCAAACTCAAACACTAACCCTAATTCTCACCCTAACCCTAATCGAAAACCTAACACTAACCCTTCCCTAAACCATAACTCTATCCCAAAACATAACCTTAAAACTAAACCAAACCCAAACCTTAACCCTGACACTAACCCTAACCCTAACCCTTACCCTAACCCTAACCCAAACCCAAACCCTAACCCTAACACAAAACCTAACCCTAAACCAAACCCTAACCCTATCCCTAACCCTAACCATAAACATAAACGTAACCCTAACACAAACACAAACCCTACCTCTACCCCTAACCTTAACCCTAACCCTAAGTCTAAACCTAACACTAACCCTAACCCTAACCAAAACCCTAAACCTAACCCTAACCTTAACTCAAACTCTAACCCTAACCCTAACCCTAACTCTAATACAAACCCTAACCCTAACCCTAATCCTAACCCCAACCCTAACCCAAACCATAACCCTAATCCTAATCGTAACCCTAAAACTAAACCTAACCCTAACCCAAACACTAACCCTAACGCTAACCCTAAACCTAACCCTAAACCTAACACTAATTCTAACCCTAACGATAACCATAACCATAACCATAACCCATACCCTAATGCCAGGGTAGCCTTGAACTGATAATCCTCCTGCCTCACCCCCAAGAGTTGAGTTGTACATTTTTAAGAGCAAAGATTGGATTCATCAAGAATGAAAAAGGAAAATATTTTCCCTCATAGAAAACGATGTCCAAAGTAGTTTTCTGATTCAAATGTAGCTTATAGTACTTAAGAATCCAATATCAATAATATGGTAATTTCTAGAAAGAATGAGGTTGGTTATTTAAGTAAACACGTGCAATCCTGGCAAGAGCTGCAGGACTGGGAAGCAACCTTGGCATGACTTGACTAGAGGAGGAGCACCTGCTCTGAAGCTATGATAGACAGGCAGAGCTTTGCAAGTTTGTGCTGAGTGCTATTGGTCAGTCTCCTGTCATTGGTGTCTGATGTGGGCAGGAGTGCTGAGGTCACAGAATCTTGGACTAAGATTCTGGAACTCCAAGAGGCAGTGACCTGGCAAAGCATTGTTTAGGGTGTTGCTAGGTAACAAAGCCCTCTCAGATGAGTTGCTGAAACACAGAGGTTTCTTGATGGTAGGCTCTAGTGTTTGGGTGACCAGTTTGGAGAGATTTAGTTGACTTTAGGTCAAAGTTCTAGTGTTTGACAAAAAGAAGCAGCCAGGAGAAGATAGGAGGAGGAGGGGAGAAGATGCTGTGTCCTGCTGGACACCTAACCAGGCCCTGCACATATAGGACCTCTACTACAACGCCTACCTCTACTAACCCTGACCCTAACCCTAATCCTAACCCAAACTCTAACCGTAACCCTAACCCTAACCCTATCCCTAACCCTAACACTAACCCTAACCCAAATATTAACCCTAAACCTAACCCTAACCCAAACCCTAAAAAAAACCTAAACCTAAACCAAAACCTAACCCTAACCCTAACCCTAACCCTAACCCTAACCAAACCATAACCGTAACCCTAACCCTAACCCTAACCCTTACAATAACTCTAACACAAATATTAACCCTAAACCTAACGGTAACACAAACCCTAATCCTAAACCTAACCCTAACCCAAACCCTAACCCTAAACCTAACCCAAACACAAAACCTAACCCTAACCCTAACCCTAACCCTAACCCTAACCTAAACCCAAATCCTAACCCTAAACCTAACCCTAACCCTAACCCTAACCCTAACCCAAACACTAAACCTAACCCTAACCCTAACCCTAACCCTAACCCTATCCCAAACATTAACCCTAAACCTAATCCTAACCCAAACCCTAACCCTAAACCTAACCCTAACACCAACCATAACCCTATCCCTAACCCTAAGCCTACTCCTAACCCTAAACCTAACCCTAACACTAACGGAACCCATAAACATAAGCCTATCCCTAAACACAACCCAATCAAAACCTTAACCCTAAACCTGACCCTAATCCTAACCCTAAAACCGAACACTAAACCTGAACATAAACCTAACCCAAACCCTAACCCTAACCCTTACCCTAAACCAAACCCTGACACTAACAGTAACCCTAACCTAAACCTTAAGCCTAACCCTAACCCAAACCCTAACTCTAACCCTAACCCTAACCCAAACCCAAACCCTAACCTAACCCTAACCCTAACAATAACCCAAACCCTAACCCTAACGCTAACTCAAACCCTAACCCTAACCCTAACCCACACCCCAACCCAAACCCAAAACCTTACCGTAACCTTCACCGAAACCATGAACCTAATCGTAACTCTAACCCTAACCCAAACCCTGACCATAACCCTAACCCTAACCCTAACCCTAACACAAACCCTAACCCTAACCCTAACCCTAAACCTAACCCTAAACCTAACCCTAACCCAAACCCTAACACTAACCCTAACCCTAACCCAAACCCTATCTCTAACCCTAACCCTAACCCAAACCCAAACCTTAACCCTAACCCTAACCCTAAACCTAACCCAAACCCAAACCCTAACCCTAACCCTAACCCTAAACCAAAACCTATCCCTAACCCTAAACCTAACCCTAACCCTAACCCTAACCCTAATCCTAACGAAAACCAAACCCTAACACTAACCCTAACCCTAAACCTAAACCAAAAACAATCCCTAACCCTAACCCTAACCCTAACCGAAACCCTCACCATAACCAGAACACAAACCATAACTCTATCCCTAAACCTAACCCTAATCCGAAACCTAACCCTAAACCAAACGCACACCCTAAACCTAAAGCTAATCCAAACGCTAATCCTAACCCTAACCCTAACCCTAACACTAATCCTAACCCTGTCCTTAATCCAAATCCTAATCTTATCGCAAACACTCACCCTAAACCTAACCTAAACCCTAACCCTAACCCTAACACTAACCCTAACCCAAACTCAAACACTTATCCTAACACTAACCCTAACCCTAACCCTAACACTCACCCAAACCCAAACGGAAACCCTAAACCTAACCCCAACCCTAACTCAAACCCTAACCCTAACCCTAACTGTAAAACAAACCCTAACCCTAACCCTAATCCTAACCCCAACCTTAACCCAAACCATAACCCTAATCCTAATCGTAACCCTAAATCTAAACCTAACCCTAACCCAAACACTAACCCTACCCCTAACCCTAAACCTAACCCTAACCCTAATTCTAACCCTAACCCTAACCCTAACCATAACCATAACCTGTACCCTAATCCCAGGGTAGCCTTGAACTGATAATCCTCCTGCCTCACCCCCAATAGTTGAGTTGTACTTTTTTAAGAGCAAAGATTGGATTCATCAACAATGAAAAAGGAAAATATTTTCCCTCATAAAAAACGATGTCCAAAGTAGTTTTGTGATTCAAATGTAGCTTATAGTACTTAAGAATCCAATATCAATAATATGGTAATTTCTAGAAAGAACGAGGTTGGTTATTTAAGTAAACACGTGCAATCCTGGCAAGAGCTGCAGGACTGGGAAGCAACCTTGGCATGACTTGACTAGAGGAGGAGCACCTGCTCTGAAGCTATGATAGACAGGCAGAGCTCTGCAAGTTTGTGCTGAGTGCTATTGGTCAGTCTCCTGTCATTGGTGTCTGATGTGGGCAGGAGTGCTGAGGTCACAGAATCTAGGACTAAGATTCTGGAACTCCAAGAGGCAGTGACCTGGCAAAGCATTGTTTAGGGTGTTGCTAGGTGACAAAGCCCTCTCAGATGAGTTGCAGAAACAGAGAGGTTTCTTGATGAAAGGCTCTAGTGTTTGGGTGACCAGTTTGGAGAGATTTAGTTGACTTTAGGTCAAAGTTCTAGTGTTTGACAAAAAGAAGCAGCCAGGAGACGAAGGGAGGAGGAGGGGAGAAGGTGGTGTGTCCTGCTGGACCTGCCCAGGCCCTGCACATATAGGACCTCTACTACAACGCCTACCTCTACTAACCCTAACCCTAACCCTAACCCTAACCCAAAATCTAACCGTAACCCTAACCCTAACACTAACCCAACCCAAATATTAAACCTAAACCTAACCCTAACCAAAACCCTAACCAAAACCTAACCCTAAACCAAAACCTAACCCTAACCCTAACCCTAACCAAACCATAACCGTAACCCTAACCCTAACCCTTACAATAACTCTAACACAAATATTTACCCTAAACCTAACCGTAACACAAACCCTAACACTAAACCTAACCCTAACCCAAACCCTAACCCTAAACCTAACCATAACCCAAACCCTAACCCTAAACCTAAACCTAACACAAAACCTAACACTAACCCTAACCCTAACCCTAACCCAAACACTAACCCTAACCCTAACCCTAAACCTAACCCTAACCCAAACATTAACCCTAAAACTAAACCTAACCCAAACCCTAACCCTAACCCTAAACCAAACCCTAACCCTAACAATAACCCAAATATTAACCCTAAACCTAACCCTAACCCTAACCCAAACCCTAACCCTTAACTTAACCCTAGCCCAAACCCTAACCCTAAACCTAACCCTAACACAAACCCTAACCCTAACCCAAACAGAAACCCAATCCATATCCCTAAACCTAACCCTAACCCAAACTCTAACCGTAACCCTAACCCTAACCCTAACCCTAAACCTAACACTAACTCAAACCCTAACCCTAACCCTAACCCTAACCCTAACCCAAACATTAAACCTAAAGCTAACCCTAAACCAAACCCTAATAATAAACCTAACCCTAACCCAACCCCTAACCCTAATCCTAACCCTAACACAACCCCTAACCCTAACCTTAACCTTACCCAAAATCCAAATCCTGACCCTAACCCTAACCCTAACCCTAACCCAAACCCTAACTGTTAACCTAACCCTAACCCTAACCCTAATCCAAACCCTAACGCCAAACCAAACCCTAACGCTAACCAAACCAAATCCTAACCCTTACACTAACCCTAACCCCAACCCTAATCCTAAAACAAACTCAAACACTAACCCTAATTCTCACCCTAACCCTAATCGAAAACCTAACACTAACCCTTCCCTAAACCATAACTCTATCCCAAAACATAACCTTAAAACTAAACCAAACCCAAACCTTAACCCTGACACTAACCCTAACCCTAACCCTTACCCTAACCCTAACCCAAACCCAAACCCTAACCCTAACACAAAACCTAACCCTAAACCAAACCCTAACCCTATCCCTAACCCTAACCATAAACATAAACGTAACCCTAACACAAACGCAAACCCTACCTCTACCCCTAACCTTAACCCTAACCCTAAGTCTAAACCTAACACTAACCCTAACCCTAACCAAAACCCTAAACCTAACCCTAACCTTAACTCAAACTCTAACCCTAACCCTAACCCTAACTCTAATACAAACCCTAACCCTAACCCTAATCCTAACCCCAACCCTAACCCAAACCATAACCCTAATCCTAATCGTAACCCTAAAACTAAACCTAACCCTAACCCAAACACTAACCCTAACGCTAACCCTAAACCTAACCCTAAACCTAACACTAATTCTAACCCTAACGATAACCATAACCATAACCATAACCCATACCCTAATGCCAGGGTAGCCTTGAACTGATAATCCTCCTGCCTCACCCCCAAGAGTTGAGTTGTACATTTTTAAGAGCAAAGATTGGATTCATCAAGAATGAAAAAGGAAAATATTTTCCCTCATAGAAAACGATGTCCAAAGTAGTTTTCTGATTCAAATGTAGCTTATAGTACTTAAGAATCCAATATCAATAATATGGTAATTTCTAGAAAGAATGAGGTTGCTTATTTATGTAAACACGTGCAATCCTGGCAAGAGCTGCAGGAATGGGAAGCAACCTTGGCATGACTTGACCAGAGGAGGAGCACCTGCTCTGAAGCTATGATAGACAGGCAGAGCTTTGCAAGTTTGTGCTGAGTGCTATTGGTCAGTCTCCTGTCATTGGTGTCTGATGTGGGCAGGAGTGCTGAGGACACAGAATCTAGGACTAAGATTCTGGAACTCCAAGAGGCAGTGACCTGGCAAAGCACTGTTTAGGGTGTTGCTAGGGGACAAAGCCGTCTCAGATGAGTTGCTGATACACAGAGGTTTCTTGATGGTAGGCTCTAGTGTTTGGGTGACCAGTTTGGAGAGATTTAGTTGACTTTAGGTCAAAGTTCTAGTGTTTGACAAAAAGAAGTAGCCAGGAGAAGATGGGAGGAGGAGGGGAGAAGGTGCTGTGTCCTGCTGGACTTGCCCAGGCCCTGCACATATAGGACCTCTACTACAACGCCTACCTCTACTAACCCTAACCCTAACCCTAACCCTAACCCTAACCCTAACCCAAAATCTAACCGTAACCCTAACGCTAACACTAACCCAACCCAAATATTAACCCTAAACATAACCCTAACCAAAACCCTAACCAAAACCTAACCCTAAACCAAAACCTAACCCTAACCCTAACCCTAACCAAACCATAACCGTAACCCTAACCCTAACCCTTACAATAACTCTAACACAAATATTAACCCTAAACCTAACCGTAACACAAACTCTAACACTAAACCTAACCCTAACCCAAACCCTAACCCTAAACCTAACCATAACCCAAACCCTAACCCTAAACCTAACCCTAACACAAAACCTAACCCTAACCCTAACCCTAACCCTAAACCAAGCACTAACCCTAACCCTAACCCAAACATTAACCCTAAACCTAACCCTAACCCAAACCCTAACCCTAACCCTAAACCAAACCCTAACCCTAACCATAACCCAAACATTAACCCTAAACCTAACCCTAACCCTAACCCAAACCCTAACCCTTAACTTAACCCTAGCCCAAACCTTAACCCTAAACCTAACCTAACACAAACCCTAACCCTAACCCAAACAGAAACCCAATCCATAACCCTAACCCTAACCCTAACCCAAACTCTAACCGTAACCCTAACCCTAACCCTAACCCTAACCCTAACCCTAAACCTAACACTAACCCAAACCATAACCCTAACCCTAACCCTAACCCTAACCCAAACATTAAACCTAAAGCTAACCCTAAACCAAACCCTAACAATAAACCTAACCCTAACCCAAACCCTAACCCTAATCCTAACCCTAACACAAACCCTAACCCTAACCTTAACCTTAACCAAAATCCAAACCCTAACACCAAACCAATCCCTAACGCTAACCAAAAAATCCTAACCCTTACACTAAACCTAACCCAACCCTAATCCTAAACCAAACTCAAACACTAACCCTAATTCTCACCCTAACCCTAATCGAAAACCTAACACTAACCCTTCCCTAAACCATAACTCTATCCCAAAACATAACCTTAAAACTAAACCAAACCCAAACCTTAACCCTGACACTAACCCTAACCCTAACCCTAACCCTAACCCTAATCCAAACCCAAACCCTAACCCTAACACAAAACCTAACCCTAAACCAAACCCTAACCGTATCCCTAACCCTAACCATAAAACTAAACGTAACCCTAACACAAACACAAACCCTAACTCTAGCCCTAACCCTAACCCTAACCCTAACTCTCAACCTAACACTAACCCTAACCCTAACCCAAACCCTAACCCTATACCTAACTCTAACCCTAACCCAAACCCTAACCCTAACCCTAACCCTAACCTTAACCCTAACCCTAACCCTAACCCAAACATTAACCCTAAACCTAACACTAACGCAAACCCTAACCCTAAACCTAAGCCTAGCCCAAACCCTAACCCTAAACCTAACTCTAACACAAACTCTAACCCTAACCCAAACCCAAACCCTAACCCCAACACCAACCCTAACGCTAACTCTAACCCTCACCAAAACCAAACACAGTCCTCACCCTAACGCTAACCCTAACTCAAAACCTAACCCTAACCCTAACCCTAACCCTATCCCTAACCCAAACCTAAGCCAAACATTAACGCTAAACCTAACCCTAACACAAACTCTAAACCTAAACCTAACCCTAACCCAAACCCTAAACCTAACCCAAACCCTAAACCTAACCCTAACCCAAACCTTAACCCTAACCCTAACCCTAACCCAAACATTAAACCTAAACCTAAACCTAACCCAAACCCTAACCCTAAACCTAACCCTAACCCAAACCCTAACCCTAAACCTAAACCTAACACAAACCCTAACCCTAACCCTAACCCTAACCCAAACCCTAACCCTAACCCTAACAGTTACATTAACCCTAACCCTAATGCTAACCCAAACTCTAAACGTAACCCTAACCCTAACCCTATCCCTAACAATAACACTAACCCTAACCCAAATATTAACCCTAAACCTAACCCTAACACAAACCCTAACCAAAACCTAACCCTAAACCAAAACATAACCCTAACCCTAACCCTAACCAAACCATAACCGTAACCCTAACCCTAACCCTTACAATAACTCTAACACAAATATTAACCCTAAACCTAACCGTAACACAAACCCTAACCTTAAACCTAACCCTAACCCAAACCCTAACACTAAACCTAACCCTAACACAAAACCTAACCCTAACCCTAACCCTAACCCTAATCTAAACCCAAATCCTAACCCTAACCCTAACCCTAACCCATACCCTAACCGTAACCGTAACCCTAACCCTAACCCTAACCCTAACCCTAACCTTAACCCAAACACTAACCCTAACCCTAACCCTAACCCTAACCCAAACATTAACCCTAAACCTAACCCTAACGCAAACCCTAACCCTAAACCTAACCCTAACACAAACCATAACCCTATCCCAAACCCAAACACTAACCCTAAGCCTAATCCTAACGCTAAACCTAACCCTAACCCTAACGGAACCCATAAACCTAAGCCTATCCCTAAACACAACCCAACCCAAAACTTAACCTTAAACCTGACCCTAACCCTAACCCTAAATCCGAACACGAAACCTGAACATAAACCTAACCCAAACCCTAACTCTAACCCTAACACTAACCCAAACCCTGACACTAAACAGTAACCCTAACCTAAACCCTAACCCTAACCCTAACCCAAACCCTAACTCTAACCCTAACCCAAACCCAAACCCTAACCTAACCCTAACCCTAACAATAACCCAAACACTAACCCTAACGCTAACTCAAACCCTAACCCTAACCCTAACCCACACCCCAACCCAAACCCAAAACCTAACCGTAACCTTCACCCAAACCATGAACCTAATCGTAACCCTAACCCAAACCCAAACCCTGACCATAACCCTAACCCTAACCCTAACCCTAACACAAAACATAAACCTAACCCTAACCCTAACCCTAACCCTAACCCAAACCCTAACACTATTCCTAACACTAACCCAAACCCTAACTCTAACTGGAACTCTAAATCAAACCCTAACCGTAACCCAAACCGTAACCCAAACCCAAACCCTAACCCTAACCCTAACCCTAAACGAAACCCTAACCATAACCAGAACACAAACCATAACTCTATCCCTAAACCTAACCCTAATCCTAAACCTAACCCTAAACCAAACGCACACCCTAACCCTAACCCTAATCCAAACGGTAATCCTAACCCTCACCCTAACACTAACACTAATCCTAACCCTATCCCTAACCCAAATCCTAACCTTATCGCAAACACTCACCCTAAACCTAACCTAAACCCTAACCCTAACCCTAACACTAACGCTAACCCAAACCCAAACCCTAATCCTAACACTAACCCTAACACTCACCCTAAACCAAACTGAAACCCTAAACCTAACCCTAACCCTAACTCAAACCCTAACCCTAACCCTAACGCTAATACAAACCCTAACCCTCACCCT
>JAJHUQ010000037.1:8550000-8557500 GCA_035773235.1 Eospalax fontanierii | reverse complement strand
TATCCTAACACTAACCCTAACCCTAACCCTAACACTCACCCAAACCCAAACGGAAACCCTAAACCTAACCCTAACCCTAACTCAAACCCTAACCCTAACCCTAACTCTAAAACAAACCCTAACCCTAACCCTAATCCTAACCCCAACCTTAACCCAAACCATAACCCTAATCCTAATCGTAACCCTAAAACTAAACCTAACCCTAACCCAAACACTAACCCTAACCCTAACCCTAAACCTAACCCTAACCCTAATTCTAACCCTAACCCTAACCCTAACCATAACCATAACCCGTACCCTAATCCCAGGGTAGCCTTGAACTGATAATCCTCCTGCCTCACCCCCAATAGTTGAGTTGTACTTTTTTAAGAGCAAAGATTGGATTCATCAACAATGAAAAAGGAAAATATTTTCCCTCATAAAAAACGATGTCCAAAGTAGTTTTGTGATTCAAATGTAGCTTATAGTACTTAAGAATCCAATATCAATAATATGGTAATTTCTAGAAAGAATGAGGTTGGTTATTTAAGTAAACACGTGCAATCCTGGCAAGAGCTGCAGGACTGGGAAGCAACCTTGGCATGACTTGACTAGAGGAGGAGCACCTGCTCTGAAGCTATGATAGACAGGCAGAGCTCTGCAAGTTTGTGCTGAGTGCTATTGGTCAGTCTCCTGTCATTGGTGTCTGATGTGGGCAGGAGTGCTGAGGACACAGAATCTAGGACTAAGATTCTGGAACTCCAAGAGGCAGTGACCTGGCAAAGCATTGTTTAGGGTGTTGCTAGGTGACAAAGCCCTCTCAGATGAGTTGCAGAAACAGAGAGGTTTCTTGATGAAAGGCTCTAGTGTTTGGGTGACCAGTTTGGAGAGATTTAGTTGACTTTAGGTCAAAGTTCTAGTGTTTGACAAAAAGAAGCAGCCAGGCGACGAAGGGAGGAGGAGGGGAGAAGGTGGTGTGTCCTGCTGGACCTGCCCAGGCCCTGCACATATAGGACCTCTACTACAACGCCTACCTCTACTAACCCTAACCCTAACCCTAACCCAAACTCTAACCGTAACCCTAACCTTAACCCTATCCCTAACCCTAACACTAACCCTAACCCAAATATTAACCCTAAACCTAACCCTAACCCAGACCCTAACCAAAACTTAACCCTAAACCAAAACCTAACCCTAACCCTAACCCGAACCAACCCATAACCGTAACCCTAACCCTAACACTTACAATAACACTAACACAAATATTAACCCTAAACCTAACCGTAACACAAACCCTAACCCTAAAACTAACCCTAACTCAAACCCTAACCCTAAACCTAACCCTAACACAAAACCTAACCCTAACCCTAACCCTAAACCTAACCCTAACCCTAACCCTAACCCAAACACTAACCCTAACCCTAACCCTAACCCTAACCCATACCCTAACCGTAACCCTAACTCTAACCCAAACCCTAACCCTAAACCTAACCCTAACACAAAACCTAACCCTAACCCTAACCCTAAACCTAACCCTAACCCTAACCCTAAACCAAACACTAACCCTAACCCTAACCCTAACCCTAACCCTAACCCAAACATTAACCCTAAACCTAACCCTAACCCAAACCCTAACCCTAAACCTAACCCTAACCCAAACCCTAACCCTATCCCAAAACCAAACACTAACCCTAATTCTAATCCTAACCCTAAACCTAACTCTAACCCTAACGGAACCCATAAACATAACCCTATCCCTAAAAACAACCCAACCCAAACCTTAACCCTAAACCTGACCCTAATCCTAACCCTAACCCAAACCCTGACACTAACAGTAACCGTAACCTAAACCTTAAACCTAACCCTAAACCAAACGATAACTCTAACCCTAACCCTAACCCAAACCCAAACCCTGACTTAACCCTAACCCTAACAATAACCCTAACACAAACCCTAACACTAACCCTAACCCTAACCCAAACCCTAAACCTAACCCTAACCCAAACCCTAACCCTAACCCTAACCCTAACCCAAACCCTATCCCTAACCCTAACCCTAACCCTAACCCAAACCCTAATCCTAACGCAAACCAAACCTTAACACTAACCATAACCCTAACCCTAAACCTAACCCTAACCCAAACCCTAACGCTAACCCTAACCCAAACCCTAACTCTAACCCTAACCCTAACCCAAACCCTAACTCTAACCCTAACCCTAACCCAAACCCTAACCCTAACCCTAACCCTAACCCAAACCCTATCCCTAACCCTAACCCTAATCCTAATGCAAACCAAAACCTAACACTACCCATAACCCTAACCCTAACCCTAACACAAACCCAAACCCTAACCCTAACCCTAACCCTAACCGAAACCATAACCATAACCAGAACACAAACCCTAACTCCATCGCTAAACCTAACCCTAATCCTAACCCTAACCCTAACCCTAACACTAATCCTAACCCTATCCCTAAACCAAATCCTAACCTTATCGCAAACACTCACCCTAAACCTAACCTAAACCCTAACCCTAACCCTAACACTAACCCTAACTCAAACCCAAACCCTAATCTAACACTAAACCTAACCCTAAACCTAACACTCACCCTAACCCAAACGGAAACCCTAAACCTAACCCTAACCCTAACTCAAACCCTAACCCTAACCCTAACTCTAATACAAACCCTAACGCTAAACCTAATCCTAACCCCAACCCTAACCCAAACCATAACCCTAATCCTAATCGTAACCCTAAAACTAAACCTAACCCTAACCCAAACAATAACCCTAACGCTAACCCTAAACCTAACCCTAACCCTAACCCTAATTCTAAACCTAACGCTAACCATAACCATAACCATAACCCATACCCTAATCCCAGGGTAGCCTTGAACTGATAATCCTCCTGCCTCACCCCCAAGAGCTGAGTTGTACATTTTTAAGAGCAAAGATTGGATTCATCATCAATGAAAAAGGAAAATATTTTCCCTCATAGAAAACGATGTCCAAAGTAGTTTTCTGATTCAAATGTAGCTTATAGTAATTAAGAATCCAATATCAATAATATGGTAATTTCTAGAAAGAATGAGGTTGGTTATTTATGTAAACACGTGCAATCCTGGCAAGAGCTGCAGGACTGGGAAGCAACCTTTGCATGACTTGACCAGAGGAGGAGCACCTGCTCTGAAGCTATGATAGACAGGCAGAGCTTTGCAAGTTTGTGCTGAGTGCTATTGGTCAATCTCCTGTCATTGGTGTCTGATGTGGGCAGGAGTGCTGTGGTCACAGAATTGTGGACTAAGATTCTGGAACTCCAAGAGGCAGTGACCTGGCAAAGCATTGTTTAGGGTGTTGCTAGGTGACAAAGCCCTCTCAGATGAGTTGCTGAAACACAGAGGTTTCTTGATGGTAGGCTCTAGTGTTTGGGTGACCAGTTTAGAGAGATTTAGTTGACTTTAGGTCAAAGTTCTAGTGTTTGAAAAAAGAAGCAGCCAGGAGAAGATGGGAGGAGGAGGGGAGAAGGTGCTGTGTCCTGCTGGACTTGCCCAGGCCCTGCACTTATAGGACCTCTACTACAACGCCTACCTCTACTAACCCTAACCCTAACCCTAACCCTAACCCAAAATCTAACCGTAACCCTAACCCTAACACTAACCCAACCCAAATATTAACCCTAAACCTAACCCTAACCAAAACCCTAACCAAAACCTAACCCTAAACCAAAACCTAACCCTAACCCTAACCCTAACCAAACCATAACCGTAACCCTAACCCTAACCCTTACAATAACTCTAACACAAATATTAACCCTAAACCTAACCGTAACACAAACCCTAACACTAAACCTAACCCTAACCCAAACCCTAACCCTAAACCTAACCATAACCCAAACCCTAACCCTAAACCTAAACCTAACACAAAACCTAACACTAACCCTAACCCTAACCCTAACCCAAACACTAACCCTAACCCTAACCCTAAACCTAACCCTAACCCAAACATTAACCCTAAAACTAAACCTAACCCAAACCCTAACCCTAACCCTAAACCAAACCCTAACCCTAACCATAACCCAAACATTAACCCTAAACCTAACCCTAACCCTAACCCAAACCCTAACCCTTAACTTAACCCTAGCCCAAACCCTAACCCTAAAACTAACCCTAACACAAACCCTAACCCTAACCCAAACAGAAACCCAATCCATATCCCTAAACCTAACCCTAACCCAAACTCTAACCGTAACCCTAACCCTAACCCTAACCCTAACCCTAAACCTAACACTAACCCAAACCCTAACCCTAACCCTAACCCTAACCCTAACCCAAACATTAAACCTAAAGCTAACCCTAAACCAAACCCTAATAATAAACCTAACCCTAACCCAAACCCTAACCCTAATCCTAACCCTAACACAAACCCTAACCCTAACCTTAACCTTAACCAAAATCCAAACCCTGACCCTAACCCTAACCCTAACCCTAACCCAAACCCTAACTGTTAACCTAACCCTAACCCTAACCCTAATCCAAACCCTAACGCCAAACCAAACCCTAACGCTAACCAAACCAAATCCTAACCCTTACACTAACCCTAACCCCAACCCTAATCCTAAACCAAACTCAAACACTAACCCTAATTCTCACCCTAACCCTAATCGAAAACCTAACACTAACCCTTCCCTAAACCATAACTCTATCCCAAAACATAACCTTAAAACTAAACCAAACCCAAACCTTAACCATGGCACTAACCCTAACCCTAACCCTAACCCTAACCCTAACCCAAACCCAAACCCTAACCCTAACACAAAACCTAACCCTAAACCAAACCCTAACCCTATCCCTAACCCTAACCATAAACATAAACGTAACCCTAACACAAACGCAAACCCTACCTCTACCCCTAACCTTAACCCTAACCCTAAGTCTAAACCTAACACTAACCCTAACCCTAACCCAAACCCTAATACTAAACCTAACTCTAACCCTAACCCAAACCCTAACCCTAACCCTAACCCTAACCCTAACCCTAACCCAAATATTAACCCTAAGCCTAACCCAAACCCAAACCCTAACCTAACCCTAACCCTAACAATAACCCAAACCCTAACCCTAATGCTAACTCAGACCCTAACCCTAACCCTAACCCACACCCCAACCCAAACCCAAAACCTTACCGTAACCTTCACAAAAACCATGAACCTAATCGTAACCCTAACCCTAACCCAAACACTGACCATAACTCTAACCCTAACCCTAACCCTAACACAAACCCTAACACTAACCCTAACCCTAACCCAAACCCTAAACCTAACCAAAACCCAAACCCTAACCCTAACCCTAACCCTAACCCAAACCCTATCCCTAACCCTAACCCTAACCCTAACCCAAACCCTAATCCTAACGCAAACCAAACCTTAACACTAACCATAACCCTAACCCTAAACCTAACCCTAACCCAAACCCTAATGCTAACCCTAACCCAAACCCTAACTCTAACCCTAACCCTAACCCAAACGCAAACCCTAACCCTAAACCTAACCCTAACCCAAACCCTAACCCTAACCCTAACCCTAACCCAAACCCTATTCCTAACCCTAACCCTAATCCTAACGCAAACCAAAACCTAACACTGCCCATAACCCTAACCCTAACCCTAACCCAAACCCAAACCCTAACCCTAACCCTAACCCTAACCGAAACCATAACCATAACCAGAACACAAACCCTAACTCTATCGCTAAACCTAACCCTAATCCTAACCCTAACCCTAACCCTAACACTAATCCTAACCCTATCCCTAACCCAAATCCTAACCTTATCGCAAACACTCACCCTAAACCTAACCTAAAACCTAACCCTAACCCTAACACTAACCCTAACTCAAACCCAAACCCTAATCTAACACTAAACCTAACCCTAAACCTAACACTCACCCTAACCCAAACGGAAACCCTAAACCTAACCCTCACCCTAACTCAAACCCTAACCCTAACCCTAACTCTAATACAAACCCTAACGCTAACCCTAATCCTAACCCCAACCCTAACACAAACCATAACCCTAATCCTAATCGTAACCCTAAAACTAAACCTAACCCTAACCCAAACAATAACCCTAACGCTAACCCTAAACCTAACCCTAACCCTAACCCTAATTCTAAACCTAACGCTAACCATAACCATAACCATAACCCATACCCTAATCCCAGGGTAGCCTTGAACTGATAATCCTCCTGCCTCACCCCCAAGAGCTGAGTTGTACATTTTTAAGAGCAAAGATTGGATTCATCAACAATGAAAAAGGAAAATATTTTCCCTCATAGAAAACGATGTCCAAAGTAGTTTTCTGATTCAAATGTAGCTTATAGTACTTAAGAATCCAATATCAATAATATGGTAATTTCTAGAAAGAATGAGGTTGGTTATTTATGTAAACACGTGCAATCCTGGCAAGAGCTGCAGGACTGGGAAGCAACCTTTGCATGACTTGACCAGAGGAGGAGCACCTGCTCTGAAGCTATGATAGACAGGCAGAGCTTTGCAAGTTTGTGCTGAGTGCTATTGGTCAATCTCCTGTCATTGGTGTCTGATGTGGGCAGGAGTGCTGTGGTCACAGAATTGTGGACTAAGATTCTGGAACTCCAAGAGGCAGTGACCTGGCAAAGCATTGTTTAGGGTGTTGCTAGGTGACAAAGCCCTCTCAGATGAGTTGCTGAAACACAGAGGTTTCTTGATGGTAGGCTCTAGTGTTTGGGTGACCAGTTTAGAGAGATTTAGTTGACTTTAGGTCAAAGTTCTAGTGTTTGACAAAAGAAGCCGCCAGGAGAAGATGGGAGGAGGAGGGGAGAAGGTGCTGTGTCCTGCTGGACTTGCCCAGGCCCTGCACATATAGGACCTCTACTACAACGCCTACCTCTACTAACCCTAACCCTAACCCTAACCCTAACTCAAAATCTAACCGTAACCCTAACCCTAACACTAACCCAACCCAAATATTAACCCTAAACCTAACCCTAACCAAAACCCTAACCAAAACCTAACCCTAAACCAAAACCTAACCCTAACCCTAACCCTAACCAAACCACAACCGTAACCCTAACCCTAACCCTTACAATAACTCTAACACAAATATTAACCCTAAACGTAACCGTAACACAAACCCTAACACTAAACCTAACCCTAACCCAAACCCTAACCCTAAACCTAACCATAACCCAAACCCTAACCCTAAACCTAAACCTAACACAAAACCTAACACTAACCCTAACCCTAACCCTAACCCAAACACTAACCCTAACCCTAACCCTAACCCTAACCCTAACCCAAACATTAACCCTAAACCTAAACCTAACCCAAACCCTAACCCTAACCCTAAACCAAACCCTAACCCTAACCATAACCCAAACATTAACCCTATCCCTAACCCTAACCCTAACCCTAACCCAAACCCTAATCCTAACGCAAACCAAACCTTAACCCTAACCCTAACCCTAACCCTAACCCTAACCCTAACC